>VMDR010028490.1:0-13098 GCA_007922815.1 Macrotus californicus
AGTCACATACTCTATTAGTTGATGGAGTCAAAAAGGTCTGTTTGTATTTAAGGAGAAGGAACCAAGCCCACCTCTTGACAGAAGTAGTGTCAGTGTCATATTGTAAAAAGAACACGTGGGGTGAAATATATCATGGCAGCCACCTCTGGAAAGTACAGCTGGCCACAAGCCCTACACCCTCGTACAAACACCCACACTCATGCACACAACTTACACATCCAGGCTCATACACCCAGGACACAGACACGTTTAGCAGTGTAGATAAATTAAAACATCCTGCATTCACATACATACACACTGCCACACAGTGATATGCACATTGCCACAGATATATTACTTACATAGTTATGTAATTAGGCACATCTACTGAAACATGCCAACATACATACAAAGTAGCCTTAAAAACCAATCAGAGATCATAAGGAAACCAGACCAGGGATGGGTGAAATATAACCTAGATGTCAGCTGTCCCTTCACCCTGCTCCATGTCCCCATCAAGAACCCATACCTGAAAAGGCATCAGTGTGAAATGCCAAATTTACTAAAGGTATCATAGTGGTGATGGAGAAGAACAAGAAAACCACGCATCCCACAGCAGACAACTCGAAAGGCTATGTGAGCAGTCCTTTCCTCCCAAGTCCTTGTCCCACCTATACCACCACCACAGATCATTTTTCATATTGTGTCTTTCCCTTGCACAGCACCTAGCCAGCCAGTTCACACCACCTCTTCCTGGCTTTTTTCCCCTCTCGTTTCCCAACTCCTCACCCCTTCATCAATAGAGCAGTTCACATTTGCCCAGACCTGGTGTCAAAATAGACAGGCAGGGGCTGGAACAGAAACCCAGGTGACCTGCCTGAAGACAGACTACTCTCTCATCTCTCCTTCCCCTGGACCATTTGTTCTCTCACTCTTGTCATGGGCATCACACCAACATATGACTGGCTGAGGCAGTTTAACTCCACGTACCAAATTTGGACTGAGCCAGAATGGCTCGAATTGCAATCTCCACTCCCATGCACACACCTGGAAGAGCCCTAAGAACCAGGCCACTGCAGCCTGTTGTAGGACAGTCTCCGTAGGCCCTCTCCCTAGTCCAATCTGTGTCTACCCCTACAAAAGAGTCAGGGCTGCCTCTCCCAGCAGGGAGCTGCAGAAGGGATGGTGTATGTGACAAGGGAATCCTGGGCATGGTTGGTACAGTGACTGATTGTGCCAGCACAGTCCTGGGTGAGCAAGCCAATAAAAACCCTTTTCTCCTCTGATACTGTCCTTAATAAAGGTTCCCAAGCACCAAAGCTTTGGGAAATCAAATGTGGAGAATAAGGTCTTGCTATACGGCATGTCTCAGAACATTAGATCATCGAATCCAATGTCACTGTCAGCGGAGATCCTGGGTCAGGGATTGTGGAGCAGTTTAAGAGCAGACTTTGGAACTGGACAGACCTAGTTTCAAGTCCTGACTGCCCCTCACTACTAAGCAAGTTGGTTAACTCTAACCAACTTTGGAGGGGTATTTCCTTATCTCTATAATAGAGATTAAATGAGATGATATGTATCAAGCTTTCGACCCAGTGCCTGGCCCAATAAGTGCTGAATAGTACTAGCTACTAGTATTATTCTTCTCCCTGCCCGGTGACTATACATAAATTGTGCTAGAGGCTGGGTAAAGTTAAATCACACACAGATGCATGTACTTATAAACTCACACAGGAGATCCCACTTTATATCTCTACTTTCTAAGTAAGTATCCCACTCCTAGACCTATACACATCACGCACACACACCATGCCCAGGCTGTATAGGAGCTTTTGTGGAAAGGTTGGAAAAAGTAGTTATTACTCAGGCAAACAAATCGTCCTTCCAGTCAAAAATGAGACGCACAGGAAATGAAAGGTATGAAGTGTCTCTGGGACAGAGGATTTCAGGGAGGCTCTTCTGGGGAAAGGAAAACTACATTCTCTGAGCAGGGTGAGGATGACAAATTCTATGTAGTTTTTCTCAGCAGCATCTTTATTACTCCATATGTTGGAGCCCACAATAGGCCCACTCAGGTGACAAGGGGCTGGTCACATGCAACTTATCATTCTTATTTATTTAGCTAGTGTGGCTACCCATTTCCCCACGGCCTCTGCAGAGACGCCCAGGGTGGGAGGCACTGGCACTAAGATCATTATGGAATTATGAAATCCATCAAATCATCATTAGAACCACGGTGGGGAAATAAATATTCCCTGGCTGAAACCAAATTGCATAGCCATAGGAACCCTGCTTCATTCTCCTAATGTCTGTTCTACAGGAACTGGCAGGGAAATGATTTAGAGAGTGGAGTAAAGTTGAGGGTCTTTCTCCACGGCGAGGATCTAGAGGCTTTGGCCTTGTCCACACCCCACCCAGGGTTAATAATAATAACAACCCAGCGTTAAACAGAGCTGTGCAGTTTATAACGCTTTCTCACACTCATCATACAATTTAATTCTCACAGAAATCCTGTGGGATCCAGGTTTTATTGCCCCTCATTAACCAAAAAGGAAACTGAAGTTCAAATACTCTGAGAGATGCACTACAGTGCTGGACCCATGGTAGCCCCAAAAATAGAGCATGTAGAACAAAGTGCTCCTAAGGGGCCAAGTAGATCTTTAGCTCCAAATCTAATATTTTCATATTACAAATAAGTCAGATTCTACCTACCAGACTGTGTCCATTAGTTAACAAATTTATTGAGTTCATACGCTGGGTTCTGTGCTAAGAGCTGGGGAGGCAGTGATGAGTGAGTGACTTAGCTTTAACCCACAGAGTACAGAAGAAGTGAAGCTACCCAGTTATAAGACTAGTCTTTGAGAATTTCCATTTTGGTCTTTTAGAGCCCTGAACCTCTCTTTAATAAATCTAACCACCCTGAGGGAGGGACAGTGTAGAAAGGAAGAGAGGCCCAGGTGAGCCCCGCCTTTCAGCTATTTTGCCAAGGTACCAGACATGAGTGAAACCTTCTTGGACCCTCCAGACCAGACCCACCTCCAACTCAGTGCCACTGAGAGGTCTCTGTCAATATCACATGGAGAAGAAGGGCCATTCAGCCAAATTCTTCCTGAATGCCTGATGCTCAAAATTATGAGATGTAACAAAATAGTTGCTGTTTTAATCCATGGGTTGGCAAACTTTTTCTATAAAGGGCCAGATGGGAAATATTGTAAATTTTGTGGGCCATGTCATGTATTATTCTTGTTTGTGTTTTTTTTTTAATAACCCCTTTAAAATGTTTTTAAAATTCTTCGTTTTCCAGTTATACTAACGCAGGCTGTGAGCTGGATCTGCACACGGGCCCGACTTTGCCAGTTTCTGTTTTAAGCCACTAAGGTTTGGGTAGTTTGTTACCTAGCTATGGCCAACCAGAACAGCCCCTTCCTTCATGAAACTAATGGACTGCAAGTAGGACACACATAAAACCAAAAATAATAATAATCAAATTGCTACACATACCCCAGGTGCCATGGCATTTAACGTGACCGAGGGCTGCAGGAAAGGACCCCTCCCAAAGGAAGCATTTAGGCTGAGACTAGAAGTGTGCTGGTGAAAAGAGGCAAGGAAGAGGTTAACGGCCAGGCGTTTTTGGCTCAGTGTGGGGCTTCTGAAGAGCAACGCAGGTTCCATAGCTCTCTATTGGATTGGCCAAGAGCCTACATCACATTCTGACTTCTTCCTCTGCCCAATGTTCTGTTTCTGCCTCCTCATTTCATAGATGTTGTTCCCTAATAAACACCTTGAACCCTACACTCTGTCTCAGTGCCAGACTCTGGAAACTCAACCCATGACACTTGCCAAAAGGGAATTTAGTGACTCATGTAATTGGATAGTCCACAGGGAGGGTTCTGGGTTTCAAGCAGAGGTAGATTTAGAGCTCTGACTCGGGTGACCAAAATGGGACACAGGACTTTCAATGCTAAAACCAGGAAAGTCCCACGCAAACTGAGATGATTAGTCATTCTTACTACAATGTGTAACCAGGTCTTGATATTGCTTCATTGCTTGGGGCTGCTTTCAGCTGATTTGGGTGATTCAGTCTCAGGCTCTACACAGAGCAAAATAGGTTAGTGGCTTAAGACCCCATGTTCTCTCAAGTTGGAGTCCTACAGGGAGGGAACTAGTTTGCTGCTTTCATGGCTCCAAAGAATTGGGTTGAGTTTTATGGGCTCCCGCTGGCCTGCTTGAGTCATATGACCATTTTTTTAGTTTAGTTTTAATTCACACTATAAAATTCATCCTTTTAAATTATACAATTCAGTGGTTTTTAGTATATTCGCAATGCTTTATAATTATCACCACTATCTAATTCCAAAATATTTTCATCACCTCAAAGAGAAACCCCATACCCATTAGCATTCCCCATACCTCTAATTTCTGGCAACCGCTAACATACTTTCTGTTTCTATAGATTTGCCTATTTTGGATATTTCATACAAATGAAATCATATAACATAGGGCCTTTTGTGTTTGTCTTCCTTCACTTAGCATAGTGTTTTCAGTTGTAGAATGAATCGGGACTTCCTTTTTATGGCTACATAATATTCCCATTGTGTGGCTATATCAACATTTTGTTTATCCACTCATCAGATTACGGGCATTTGCTTTGCTTCCGTTTTTTGACCATTATGAATTATGCTCCTATAAACATTCATGTACAGGTTTTTATTTGAACATTTGTTTTCAATTCCCTTCAGTGTCTGTACCTAGAAGTAGAATTGTTGGGTCATATGGTAACTCTATGTATGTCCCTATTTTTGAATTAACCAATATGGCCTGGAGGTTGGAATGGCCTGATTGGTTTAAATCTAAGCCACATGTTCTACTCCTAGTGCTGAGGGTGGAATCAGTTCCATTAGAACCACATGGACTGAGGAGAGATGATGGTTCACCAGAAGGAAATGGGGCATGGTTATCTGCTGGAGGGTAAATGGACTCTAGGCAGCAAACCCACAGATGGCCACTGCAAACAGCTACATTTACTGAATGTTTACTAAGAGCCAGGCACTGTGCTGAGTATATGTATTATCTCATTTAAACTCTCACAGAAACCTCATGAGGATTCCACTATTATTCCTATTTTGCAGATGAAGAAATTGTGCCTCAGAAAAGTTGAATAAGTTGCCCAAGTTTGTATAAACTTCCAGGAGGTGGGACTTTAAACCCATGTCTATTGCAGAGCAAAGTGTAAGAGAAAAAAAAAAGATTTTGAGTTATATTAAAATATAGCTGCTAGAGGCTCTTTTATTTCATTTGCCAAATATTTTTATAATCATTGGAGAAGAGTCTGTGTAACCAAAAATTTTCTTTCACCTCAAGGACAGGGAAGAACAGGTTTTTCCAATGAAAAAAATCACAGCTGACATTTTTTTTCCTTTCGATTTCCAAGTAAGCTTCCAATTTTGTCAGATACTGCATCACTGGCATTGAAATTAAGCAGCTATACCTTCTCAGAAAGCCCTCGGGGCTTCTTGTAACCAACCATCGTTTCTAACAGGTCTAGCAGAATCTAGCTAAATTCTTGTCGTGAGAATAGGAAATGCAGAACTCCATATCATCCTCTTACCCTCCTTCAGGTATGATTTACAAGAGTTGTTATCACAGTCTCTTCTGTGGTCCTCATGATTCCTGTGGTCAGGAATTTCTGACTTTCTACTCTCTACTCTGGTAGACCAGAGTTTGGATAGTGTGAGATGAGTGGGACAGAAAGTACAAAGTAACCAAAAAGTTGAAGGGATACAAGGAGTTGCATTTTATTGCCCCCCACCCTCCACCAGTTCCCAAAGGCCAGCCTTTGGAATATCACAGCAGAATAACTGCATATTAAGTTGCACACTGTGTTAGGCTTCACACTAAGCTGCAGACTTACAGCACTACACTGACTCCTTGAGAGAACATTTCCCACTACCCCACCTCCCCAAAACACACACATTTTCACTACAGCAACCTGCATCCTAAATCCACAAAAGATTTACTGCCTGTTCCACAAAGAAATCAGTGAGTACGCCCCCACGGCCAGTTGATTCCAAAGACAAGATGCTTATTTGCATTATATTTGCAATTCATTTACATATCACGTCTGCCCTGTCAAATGTACATAAATCCTTTGTGCTTTCACTTTTTTATTTTCTAAAAAGGGCTACACTTCCACATCCTGCCCAGACTGTCTGGTAAAATTACTAGTTTGGTATTCTGGGCTTGATTGTGAATACCCTCACATGCCATGCTGAAATGTCAAATTGTAGAGAATCCCCAAGGATAGCAGAACTCACTCTGAGACACTTCATTCATTCATTTATTGCAGAACTCTTTTTTGAACACCTACAATGTGCCAGGCACTCTTCTAGGTGCTGAGGATATATCTGTGAACAAGGAAATAAAAATAACTACAGTATTAAAAGTTAAATGCTGTCATTTCAGAAGATCACTTGGCACCAATCCAATCAATAAATACAAATGTTAACCAACACTAAAATCTCTGCAAAGCACTTGGTTATAAGGTGGTCATCTGGGTATTACAGATTATGCTTACATTTTTCAATTAATTCCGAAATTAAATAGTAAATGTCTAAAGGGTACTGAAGGCCCCAAGAATGTGTCTCAGTGATCCATGGACCCCAGGTTTGAGAAACACTGATCAAGGAGCCTCTAAATAATTTAAACATGGGAATGACCTGGATTTGTGTCTTAGAAAGATCACTCTGGCAGCTACATGGAAGGTAGACTGGAAGTGGCTTGAGGCCAGAGATTGAGAGATCAGAGAGGCTTTAATAGTCTGGGTGTGACTCAGATGTGGGGCTGTCCACACTTACAGCCTCATAAACCTGTGGCCCCCCTCACTGGTGTCTGTCTGAAATTGAGAGCCACTACATATTTGTTGGCTTCAGAAGTTTTCAGTAAAAGTTTGTACTGTCACAGGGAGGGGTCACAACACATTGTTTCACTTGAAAAGTCAACTCTCGACATGTCTATCCAAATTCTCTTATGTAACTAATAAGTGGTAGGTCCTCAACTCTTGCATCACCCAGCTCTCAACTGATTCTACTCTCTCTTACTCTTTGGTATTTTAAACTCTGGTACTCCAAATTCATCATCCCTTTATTTTGTGGAGCAATCCAGCTTCTATTCCAAAATTCTAGAGAGTGTGAGAAAACAAAGGGCCCCCTTCAGCTTTAGGATGTACCCTATGAGATGTTGTAAATAACTTTAAAAAAATTGTCCTTAAGGAAAAGTTGGTAAGGACCTTATCAAGAGCAATAGCTCTGTAATGGAAAGAAGAGACAGAGACATGGCAGAGGGAGAATCAGGACTATAGCGGGGAAAGGAAGTCCATGGCCAAATACAAAGTTTCAAGGGATAGGCCACAAACAGATCTCACTGGGTCTTGGCCACATGGGGTTAGTGAAGATTGCTTGGTTTAAATGCTCAGAGGTGCCCAGATAATATCTGGTTAAAACCCCAGGGTAACAACACCAACCTATAAAGAACAGAAAGATTGTGGAGTGGAGCCCAAGATGAAGTGATCAGAGAAGCAGAGAGAATGTATGGCAAAAAACAAGAGTTTCAGTCCTGGCTGATGTGGCTCAGTGGTTGAGTGCCAGCCTGTGAATCAAGGGGTTGCTGGTTTGATTCCCAGTCTAGGGCATATGCCTGGGATGCAGGTCAGGCCCCCAGTAGGGGGTGTGTGAGAGGCAATCACACAATGATGTTTCTCTCCCTCTATTTCTAAGAAAAAACAAGAGTTTCAAGAGAGGAAGCCAGCAATGTAAAATATCACAGAGAGGTCAAGTACAAGGAAAACTGGAAAAAGTCATCAGATCTAACAGATAAGGTGACTTTCTAAGAGCAGTTTTTGCAAGGTCTTGGGGAGACACTGCTGATTACCTACCCAAAAGCCATTTTTCCCACTCTTCTTCCTTACTAGATAAGACTACTTCCCACTACAGGGACTCAAAAATGTCACATATTTTCTCAGTACCCCTTCCCTCACCTCTTTAAACCTAAGGGTAAACAAGTGACCTACATCTGGACAATGGGACTTGGGAGAAAGTCTAGAAGCTTCTGTAAAGATTTTCCTTCTCAATACAGTAGATATCTTCAACCCCTTCTTTTCTTGCCTTGGAAATTGTCGTGTGAGCTCATGCTGTTCAGAGCGGTGGCAGCATCTTAGACTATGAAGGGACAAGCCAGGAATGGAATAAATACCCTGAAGATGGCCAATGAGAAAAGCCTGGATTCTTCATGACATTACTGAGTGCCTAAACAACCAAATCTGAAGCTACTTACCTCTGGATTTCTTGTTATGTGACATCAAGAAATGTCCTTATTGCTTAAATCAGCAATTTCCAACCGGTGTGCCACAGGAATTTTTAAAACATGCAATACCTGACTATTTACTCAGGGGCACTGGCCTCTTTTCCCTTAAATCATCAAATTAAAAAATGACAATAGCCAACACAACAATAGCCATCCAATGTGAATGAATCAAAATTATACCTATATTTTTTGTCAGATCAGCAAAAAATTTTTTTGATGTGCTGCAGGATTTTAGTAATTATGTGTGCCATGAGGTGAAAAGGTTGAAAATCACTGGCTTAATCCACTGTTAGTCAACTATTTCATTAATTACAACCATGATACACGGTGGACACAGAAGCCAATACTACATTTACCAAAGAAGAAATGGGAAACAAAAAAGTAAATATTCTAAGAGTTGTCCAGTGATTTCCAAACGCCAATTAATCAACTACCTGCACTAAAATTACAGGGGGAGCTTTATAAAAATATAGCTTCCTGGCCTTTTTTCCTGGAATATTCTGATTCAGTAAGTCAAGCAAAGAATCCAGAGATCTTTCTTTTTAATAAAGGCACCACTAGTACAACATTTTGAAAAATTGTTGTCACTTTCTTATAAAGTTAAGTAAACAACTTCAGGTACCCTATAACCTGCAATTCCACTCCTAGATATTTACTCTACAAAAAGAAAAACATGTCCACAAAATCACGTGTACAAGACTATCCATGGCAACTTTATTCCTAACAGCTAAAACTGGAAACAAGCCCAAATGCCTATAACAGGAGAAGGAAAGAGGGTAAGGACCGAGGATGATCATAAAGATTACAAAGGGACACTGAAGACCTGATCATGACTGGAAATCAGACGCTGGAGTCAGTAAGCATGTTTCTATGGTTTTCTCTAGCAGCCTGGAGACAGGAGCAGAGAAAATCAATCTTGTCTGATCTATGTGTGAGAATTAGAGCAGGAAGGACAAATAACAGGGGCAAATGAAGTGGAGGTAGTGGTGAGAATGAAGGCAAAGTGACTATCTTTGTCTGAGGGTGCTTCTTTTTCCTTACCTTTTTCAATTTAATCATTTTTGATTGTTATTCTATTACAGTTGTCCCAATGTTCCCCCTTTGTTCTCCACCCATCCCCTGCCCCCATAGTAGATTCTCACACTGTTGTCCATGTCCGTGGGTTACTCATACATGTTCTTTTTTAAAAAAAAAAAAATTTATTTATTTTTAGAGAGAAGGGAAGGGAAGGAGAGAGAGGGAGAGAAACATCAATCAGTTGCCTCTTGCACACCCAGCTGGGGACCTGGCCTGCAACCCAGGCATGTGCCCTGACTGGAAATTGAACCAGTGACCCTTCAGTTTGCAAGCCGGCAATCAATTCACTGAGCCGCACCAGCCAGGGCATGTTCTTTGTCTAGTCCCTTCCCCTTCTTCCCACAATCATCCTCCTCCTCCTTCCTCTCTGGTCACTTTCAGTCTATTCTGTGTTTTCATGCCTGTGGTTCTATTGAGGGTGCTTTTGAAACACCCCTGTCCAGGGCTTCCCTCATTCTGCCCGCTTTAGTTCTGCCCTCCGTGTGTTTCATGCTTCCTCTTCCTTGGATTCAGAGATAAGAACAGGCCAGCCCACCTTACACACTTGGAACTGAGACTTAAAGGAGAGAAAGTAGGAGAAATTGAAGTCAGTGCCCCTGAGATATTCATCCCACCTGGGGACCCCAGAAATCAGCAGAGGCAAATCCCAGGTCTCTGTGGCTGCCAAGGAGAATGCTCTCACTGAGGGCCTAAGGAGCTGTCATCTATGGAATATGGTAATTGGTGGCCTAAAAAAATTAATTGGGCTGTTCCAGATAAAAGATAAAAGGAAAATTCTGTCCAAACAGGTGTCACATTAATTTGGCAGGAGCCTGAGTGCTAATTTGCATATGTCAACATCCTCTTCCTTTCCCTCCCCCTTTCCCTCAGTCATGGCTTATTTCAAGCTATTTTCTGGAGAGGAGAATCAGAGAAGCACAGCCTTACAGGGATGAGAAGGTTTTCCAAGGAAAGAAGTCCAGAAAAGGAGAAGGAAGATGGCTATAACATTATAACTCTAACTTTCCTTCCTCTCTGTCCCTGCCAGCTCAGTGAAAGGAAAAATAAAAAATAAACCAAGGCTATCAAAGGTCTACATTGTACCCAGCCCTATGCCGAAAGCTTTGACATTAATCTTCCCAACAACCGAAGTCTAAGATCAGACCCAGGTAAAAAGAGTGAAGTTTGTGGGAGGGGAAGTATCACACAGTTAGTGAGGGGCCACACCAGGGCCCAACACAGGTCAGTCTGACGCAAACAATGAACTTTTTCAACTATAATGAGCCCAAGTGGTGCTTTCTGTGTATGTCAAAGATTAATTGAGCCCTGGCTGATGTGGCTCAGTGGGTTGAGTATCATCCCGCAAACTGAAAGGTTGTCTGTTCCATTCCTGGGCAGGGCACATGCCTGGGCTGCAAACCAGGTCCCCAGTTGGGGGCCTGCAAAAGGCAACTAATCAATGTTCCTCTCTCACATCAATGTTTCTCTCCCTCTTTTTCTCCCTCCCTCTCTCTAAAAAGAAATAAATAAAATATTTTTTAAAAAAGATTAATTGACCCTGTAACCAGAGTAGACAATGAACTATAGAGCACTGGCTTGCAGGAGAAAGCTCAATTTCTCTAATTCCCAGGACACCTAGTGACACTCAGAGCAACTGAGACGGCCATCCATCAACAATAACAAAACAACAAAAGCAACCACTTCTTGAGATCTTACTAAGTGCCAAGCACTGTTTTAAGTGCTTTATCGATGTTATCTAATATTTATCTTTACAATAACCCTATGAGGCAGCTAACAATTATCCTGTCAAGCACCCATGGAACATATAAAAAATGGGTCACATACAAGACTGGAGTGCACATCTCATCAGATATAAAAAAAAAATCAATAGACCACTTTCTCTAATCAAAATAGATCTTAATAATGGAAAGATAACATGGGCCCCCTTGGAAACACTGACTCATGGGCCAAAAAAAAAAAAGGAATATTTAGAAATGAAAGTTAGTTGTTGAAGGCAAGTAAAGTGGTACTTAAAGGGAAATGTATAGATTTAAATGTTTATATAAGAAAAACAGGCCCTGGCTGGTGTGGTTCAGTAGACTGAGTGCTGGCCTGCAAACCAAAGAGTCACCAGTTCAATTCCCAATCAGGGCACATGTCTGGGTTGTGGGCCAGGTTCCCCAGTGTGGGGTGTGTGAGAGGCAACCAAACATTGATGTTTCTCTCCCTCTCTTTCTCTCTCCCTTCCCCTCTGTCTAAAAGTAAATAAATAAAATATTAAAAAAGAAAAGAAACCCTGGCTGGTGAGGCTTAGTGGATTGAGCACTGGCTTGCAAACCAAAAGGTCGCCAGTTTGATTTCCGGTTGGGGTACATGCCTGGGTTTTGGGCCAGGTCCCTAGTTGGGGGCATGCAACATATGAGAGGTGATCGATCAATGTACTCACATTGATATTTCTCTCCCTCCCTTCTCCTCTCTCTAAAAGTAAATAAGTTAAATCCTAAAAAAAAAGAAAAGAAAAGAAAAAGCTGCCCTGGCTGGTGTGGCTCAGTGGATTGAGTGCCAGCCTGTGAACTGAAAGGTTACTGGTTCTATTCCCAGTCAGGGCACATGCCTGGGTTGCAGGCCAGGTCCCTAGCTGGGGGCATGCGAGAGGCAACCGACTGATGTCTCTCGCACATTGATGTTTCTCTCCCTCCCCCCCTTCCCTTCTCTCTAAAAATAAATAAATAAAATCTAAAAAAAAAAAAAAAAAAAAAAAAAAAAAAAAAAAAAAAAAAAAGAAGAGCAAAAGCTGAAAAAAAGCATCCAACTCAAGAAGTTAAAAATGAACAGACTAATCCAAAAAAGAGTAAAAGGAGGAAATCATAAGACAAAGGCAAAAATTAATGAATTAGAAATAGAGGTACTATAGAAGATCAAAAAACCATATTTTTATCCTTACCCAAGGACATGCTTATTGATTTTAGAGAGAGGGGAAGAGAAGGAGAGAGTGAGGGAGAGAAACACAATGACAGAAAAAAACATTGATGGGTTGCCTCTTATAAGTGCCCCGACCCAGGACCGAACCCTCAACCTAGGCATGTGCCCTGACCGGGAATCGAACCCTCAACATTTTGGTCAAAGGACAACACTCCAATCCACTGAGCCACACTGGCCAGGGCTAAGAAAACTTTTTGATAAGCTTCCTCAAGAAAAAGAGAAGGCATGGATGGAATGAGAGAGTATTATGTTAAGTGAAATAAGTCAGAGAAAGACAAATACCATATGATTTCACTTATATGTGGAATCTCAAGAACAAAATAAATGGACAAACAAGACAGAAACAGACTAATACAGAAAACAAACTGATATGACTACCAGATGGAAGGGGAATTGAGGGGCTGAATGAAAAAGGTGAAGGGATTAAGAAGTACAAATTGGTAGTCAAAGAATAGTCACAGGGATGTAAAGTACAGCATAGGAAATATAGTCAATAATATTATAATAACTATGTATGGTGCTAGGTGAGTGCTTGAATTATCAGGGGTCACTTCATAAATTATATAATTGCCTAACCAGTATGCTTTACACCTGAAACTAATATAAAATAATATTGAATGTCAATTGTAATTGAAAAATTAATGTTTAAAAAAGAAGACATAAACAATATCAAATATTTTTAATGGGGACATGCCTGCAGGTATAGTAGAAAATTTAGTCATG
>VMDR010028491.1:0-13123 GCA_007922815.1 Macrotus californicus
CATAAATGGTAGATAGAAGATAGACAGGGGGAGGTTAAGAATAGTATAGGAAATGTAGAAGCCAAAGAACTCATATATATGACCCATGGACATGAACTAAAGAGGGGGAGTGTGGGGGGAAGGGGTGTGCAGGGAGGGGGGTGGGGGGAGGAGATGGGACAACTGTAATAGCATAATCAATAAAATATATTAAAAAAAAGTAATGAAAATAGTACCCTCAGGTGAGAATGAAAATAAAATAAATAAATCAACAAACAAACAAATAAACTCCTTATGCCACATAGGATAGAGAAAACCAGCTGGCACCATGATGTGATGAGCATAGAAAGCCCTGACTGGGAAGTGATATTAAACTCACTGCTACCTTAGCTTTAATCTGTGGTATCGGAGCCAGCATGCTGATTTCAGCTGGTTTCCAAGTCAGTAGATCCATCAACAGTCCTGACTCAGAGCTCACACCTGGGCTGCCTCAAGCTTTCCGCAAAACCAGGAAATTCAACACCAAGCTCTCAACCGGAAGAGCATCACATAGGGTGTGAACACGGCGGTCACTGGCTTGTTTGATCACTGTCTTGGGTTTCTTTCATCTCAGCACTAGAATTTTAAGCTCCATGAGAGCAGACCCTTGTGCTTTTCCCTTTGAAATTCCCAATGCTTGTCACATAGTAAGTGCTTAATAAATATTTGGGGTAAAATGAATGAATGGATTAACCACCCTGCTTTTTGTTATGTGGCATTATTGGTATGAATGGGAAACCGTGAGCATACAGCTAATTATAGTTAACAAGTACTAGAGTATTATGTTCTGAGCAGTGTTCAAAGTGTTTTCTGTGTATTAATACAGTTCATCTTTAGGAAAACCCATCATTATCCCAATTTTGCACCCGAACAACCAAGGTCCTGAGAGTTTATTGTGTTTCGTACAGCACGGAATATGAGACAGGTAGGAGGTAATGGGAAGATATATAAATCGACAGCCTCTGGTCTTGTAACAATCATCTGGCACTTGGTAGAGTTCCCAGAATTCATTGCCTCCCTGTCTTTGACCCTCTTCCCACAGAGGACATTTGTATTTGACCTCCAGGGTTTAGTCACATGCTGCAACTGCTGGGTGGTTGATCTAAGGTGTCACCAGCAGCATTGGAAGCGATCTCTCTGTTCCCATGGAGCCCTCTGCGTCATTGTGTTAATGCTCACAGCACAGGGACAGTGACAATGTGTGTTTACCCAACTGTCTCTCCAATTAGACCGGCTTCTTAGAGGGCAGAGACACTGCGTCTTGTTGGCTTGTTGCCATCAGCGCCTGTCCCAGCCCCTTGTACCGAGCAGATTCTCAGAAAGTGTCTATTAAATGAATTGCTGCCTTTGTCCATAAACAGAAATTTTAAAAATTGCTTGTCCTCCACACTTAAGAACCCAAGTTTCTATTAGTTACATACTTTTTTCGATAATCTCAAAATGACTAGAGTTTGATGAAAATACATATATTTTGCTTTTTATTATGGGATACTCAGATTAACTCACTCATATATCTCATATTTAATTATGTCAGACTCAGGCATCTTGCCAAATATAGTGGGCCTTAGAAATGCACTCGAACATGACTTTTCCTTAGCCGTGTTATTAAAAGGGTAAGCGTGGGGTTTGGATTCCCTGCATACACAACAAGCTGCTCATTTGGCCATGCCTTGTGGCTACTCAGTAACATACTGTTGGTTTGTTTGGGCAAGGAAGCCTCTAGCAGTTCAGCACTGGCATCTGGTTAAGCAGATAATCTGACTTAGTGGCTGTTTTTCTACAGCTTTTCTGAATAACCCAAGCCTGTGGCGTCTACAACATTGGGCTACAAAGAGAGGTGTTCTCATAATATTTTTTCAACACAATTTGTTTCTGGCTTTCGCCAAAAATAATGTAAAAGAGATCTGTGGACACATTAAGGTCCTAACTTAGATTGAAAAAAAAAAAAGAGAGACTTGGAGAAAAATACAAAATGTTTGAAACTTAAAAAGTTCCCTCTGGCCGGCACTTCAAACACCAAAACCACAACACAAGCACTAACCTCCCTGGACACGCACCCTTTATTGTCACAGGTTCCGTTCAGATGTGAACTGGGCGCCTCAGTCTTTCCCTGCCTCGGGCAAATTCATCCCAACTCAGAGGGGTAGGAGCTGATGAAAAGATAAGAGTTCTGAGGAGGGCAGCCTATAAAAAGAAACACAATAACAGGAAATAGGTGGTGGTCACACAAGCATTAAATGGGCCTTAAGTGTGAACTTGGAGGAAGAAAAAAAGTGAAAACAAGCCATGGCCAAGGCCAAGACACAGAGCAGTTCTCCTGCCTGCGAGGACAGCTTTGCCCACATATTTGCAATACATTGGTTTTTCATGATCTGTCAACTTCAACTGAACCCATGTTCTAGAAGAGACCCAAAAAAAAGTGTTACCACCTGGGCTTGAATTTAGAATCTAGTGTGCACGTCTCCAGGTAATTTAACATTTCCAAAAGCATTTTAAATGGGCTTATTAATATAGGAGCTATTTTGCTTTTAGTATTCTTCAAAGCCAAAGCATGATTTAATTATCTTAAGTTGATGTATGAAATATTTGTCTGAAGGGGACTGGAATCGAACCACACGAAGCCTGTGAGACCCAGCCCCAGCTGCGTTGTTCGGTCCATAATACCATGCAAACTGGGGCGTAAATAAACTACCATCCATAGAACCTGTGTGAGAAGGGAAAAAATAGACCAATCTAGAGTCTATTAAGACCAATCTTAACTGAGGCATTTTGTAAGGTTACAGTGGTCGGTAGCAGATGCTCTAGTGTAAAAAATCCTGCGGAGAAATCTCTTCAATGTCCCTTTATTTTTAAACGAAAGTGGTACCACGCACCCTAATTACCTGTCTTCTTCATTGGGCTACTTCTGTGTTTTAGACAGTCCCCTAAATTAAACTCTAGCCTCAAAGAACAAATTTCCATCATCGCAGAAAATATCTGGAAGACTCTACAAGTGATTTTTTTTAATTTTTAAAATTTTTTTATTGTTGTTCAATTACTGTGGTCCCCATTTTCCCCCAGTACTCTCCCCTGCCCCGTGCACCCCCCACCTTCTACATTCAAGCCTCCTCCCATTGTCCTTGTCCGTGGGAGCTTTCCAGTTGTTCCTTGGCTTGATGCTTCCCCTTGGAGCTCAAAATCTCCTGAGTGGGGCAAAATGCACAATATTCTATGGCATGGAAAGGGGGCAAGTAACTCTACCACGTTGTTAACAGTGATGTTTTTATTTTAATCTTTCTTAGTCCCCCACATTCACATCATGACTTTAAGGTTGTGTTTCCCTCCTGATTGCTAAGTAAACCATTCCTTTTTCCAAGTTCCTAAAAGTGTTTCAAATGAAACCGAACACAGTTCCAACGCGTGCATCGGCACAACCGAGCGGCCCGTCTGTGCAAGGAGGTGCTTGTCACTGGTGGTGGAGCTGCTGGGATACTCGAACCCCATCTCAAAATGTTAGAAATGTACCCAGGAGGAGTAAGAACCTTATTTGGACGAAAGCTGTCTGAAAAAAATTTTTGAAAAGAAAGACTCAAAGGCAAGGCTGCTGTTGGCGTCTCTCCCCGCACTCGGGTCACAGCACAGCTGGGTGGAGATGGCTCATCCTCTTCTCACCCAGGGGGACCGGGACTGTTAGCAGAGAATGGCGCATGAATGTTCTCCCAGCTGCCTGCCCGCCTGCCTTTCCTCGCCAGGGGGCCGCAGAGCGGGTGAAACGACATCTCTTCCTGCTCCTAGCGCATGGCACATGTAGTTGTGAACCCCGTAGGACGGTTGATTACCGTTCTCCTTTTTGTATTCTGATTCTGAGGAGAGGTGAGAACAAGAATGGACGACAGAGAACTATGACGTCATACGCCGTAGGGAGTTGCAGAGGGAAGGTGCCACACGGAACTCCATTTGAAATGCAAACAACAACAACCAGGGTCTGGGGCCTGCCTGGGAGTCCAGGACACTGGCTGTGCTGCTGTGGTGAACTTGATCTGGAACACACCAGGATCAGGTCACACCAGATACTCTGGCAGGCTGCCCAGGTCCCACCCGGATGTGAGCCATCCCCTACTTCCTGATTCCAACAATGATTTGGGGATTCCCAGATTAAGAGATAAGTCACTACAACCTTGTGGTGGAGACACAGGGCGAGGATGCCATGACTAATTCATAACGGTCTTCGGACTTTCCCCCTGCTCTTGTGTAGCCCCTGGAAGCCTCCCACAGTGGTCATGGCTGACGTTTGGCCCAACTGACAGCCACTGGACCCTTCTCCAATGCTCTGGGTCCACAAAGCTCCCCTGGGGACATACCAGGAAATAAAATGCATCATTGGGACATAAAAGGGAACATGAAATAAAATAGCATGAAGATGCTACTGGTGGACAAATTTGTCCAAGATGTTGAACAAATCATACCCAAATAACTACTTTCGTGACGACTACGATGAAGGCTGTGAAGCGCAGGATGCGACGGGCGAACGTAGCTCCCGTACTCTCTCACTAAGTCATCACTTTGCCTCCAGCACTTCCATGGCCAATGCACCTGTCTTTCTGACAGGTGGCCCTCACCTTTTGGGGTTGACTGTAAGCTCACGAGAGGCGGGAGGCGGGCCTGAGAGAACACTCACTAGCTGACACCCTTGTCACAGTCACTCGGAAACACATGATGGTTGTTTTGGATCAACTGAATCATGTCCAAGGACACACTTGAGCAACAGAGAGGAGGAGTTTCTTCAAAGCCATGCTCCCCAGAGCTGCCCTCAGCATTGCGTGGAGTTGTTGAGGAAGGACAATCCTTTGGGGCTACAAGTCACGAGATCCTCTCAGCTGCAACTGGAAATGTGTGGGAAAGGAAGGCAGAGAGAATTGGCTTGCAAATCCTCCACCTGCTGTTCCTCAATGGCAGGACCTATGGGCGATAGCCCATTGTGCAGCAGGTCGTCATCCCTGAGCCCTCAGACACACAGAGGTAGCAGTGCATCCAAGGAGGGGGTGGGAAGTTACATTTTTCTGCACAATCAAGTGGGGAGAATGAAGTCGCAGGTGGAGAAGGAATACTGGGGATATAGAAAAAGGAAACTTAGCAGCCCCGGCTCTGGGTGAAACATTGGATGTGAGTGATGTTTTGAAGGAGAACCAAGGCAAACAGGACATGCTTGACACTCTGAGAGTTTTCACAAGACAGAAATGCCCAGATGGCAAGATGGCGTTATACACTCATCACTGTGGTGGGAGCCGGAACTGAATCAGAGCTGGGTTCACCCTGGGTCCTCCCTCACTCCTGGGTCCACTCTCAGTGCCCATGTTACTAGTTCCACTGGGCCCACGCAGTTTTCTCCACTCAGACTGCCCTCTGCACATCTGCTTCATTCAGGAACCACTTCCTGCGGTTTATCTGCTGATGAACTGATTATTGGTCAGGTGGCAGGGACTAATGTGCATCCTGGGTAATCTAATTTCACTGGAATGAGCACTCGAAGGATCTTACCTCAGGGGAATGACTACAATGTGGCAAGTGATGGAAATGAGGGATTTGACCAGGAAGCCTGCCTCAACTCCTAACATCATATCTCACAGGCCAGCACCTGCTTCACTGTGAAGTGCCAGCTCTGACCACCTCATTCACCATAGCTGGGCACTTCCCTCGGTTCACACCAAGCACAATGGCAAAGCCCTAGATAGTCCCTTCAAACCCCCAGCCACCTTCCAGCTGTGATTATCTTCTCTTCTCCTACAGCTTCAAGAAGATTCCATTAAGGAATCACTGTCACTGAAAATTCCAACTTCATGCAAATCAGCAAGATTTGTGAGTATTCTGATCTTTGCTCCTCCATCAAAAACCATGACAACCACAAGAATTTTCCATAATTCTGGCTACAAAGCTCTCCAGAAACAGAGTGTCTATGAAGCTGGCTTTCAGAATGTAATATTAGAAAGATCAAGCCTTTTGTTTTGTTTTTGATTTTTTCATTTTTTTATTTTTTAAATATATTTGATTGATTATGCTATTACAGTATCCCATTTCCCCCTTTTATTCCCTTCCACCTTACACAACCCTCCCACCTGCATCCCCTCCCCTCTAGTTCATGTGCATGGGTCATACATATAAGTTCTTTGGCTTCTCTATTTCCTACACTATTCTTAACCTCCCCCTGTCTATCTTCTACCTACCATTTATGCTTCTTATTCCCTGTACCTTTTCCCCCTCTCTTCTACTCCCCCTCTCCTGCTGATAACCCTCCATGTGATCTCCATTTATGTGAATCTGTTCCTGTTCTAGTTGTTTGCTTAGCTTTGTTTTTGTTTTTTTTTAGGTTTGGTTGTTGGTAGTTGTGAGTTTGTTGTCATTTTACTGTTCATATATTTGATCTTCTTTTACTTAGATAAGCCCCTTTAACATTTCATATAATAAAGGCTGGGTGATGATGAACTTCTTTAACTTGATGTTACCTGGGAAGCACTTTATCTGCCCTTCCATTCTAAATGATAGTTTGCAGGATAGAGTCATCTTGGATGTAGGTCCTTGCCTTTCATGACTTGGAATACTTCTTGCCAGCCCCTTCTTGCCTGCAAGGTTTCTTTTAAGGAATCAGCTGACAGTCTTATGGGCACTCCTTTGTAGGTTACTGCCTCCTTTTCTCTTGCTGCTTTTAAGATTCTCTCCTTATCTTTAATCTCGGGTAATGTAATTATGATGTGCCTTGGTGTGTGTTTCCTTGGGTCCATCTTCTTTGGGACTCTCTGAGCTTCCTGAACTTCCTGGAAGTCTATTTCCATTGCCAGTTTGGGGAAGTTCTCCTTCATTATTTTTTCAAAGACGTTTTTCATTTCTTCCTCTTCCTCTTCTCCTTCTGGCACCCCTATGATTCAGATGCTGGAACATTTAAAGACGTCCTGGAGGTTCCTAAGCCCCTCCTCATTTTTTTTGAATTCTTGTTTCTTCATTGTGTTCTGGTTGAATGTTTCTTTCTTCGTTCTGGTCCAAACTGTTGATTTGAGTCCCAGTTTCCTTCCTGTCATTGTTGATTCCTTGTACATTTTTCTTTATTTAAGTTTGCATAGCCTTCACTTTTCCCTCTGTTTTGTGACCATACTCAACCATTTCTGTGATCATCCTAATTACCAGTGTTTTGAACTGTGCATCTGATAGGTTGGCTATCTCTTCATCATTTAGTTGTGTTTTTTCTGGAGCTTTGATCTTTTCCTTTCATTTGGGCCATTTTTTTTTTTTGCCTCAGTGTGACTGTTATGTAGTAAGGGGCAGAGCCTTAGATATTCGCCACAGTGGGGCTACCCACATGGCTGCTTGTGGCGCTGTATGTGGGGGAGGGGTCAGAGAGGGAACAGTGCTGCTTGCTTGGCTCTTGGCCAGCTTTCCGACACTTCCTCCACTACCCACAAGCAAATTGGATCAGCATCTTCTGGTGCTGATTCCAGGTGGATGTTTTTGTGTATGTTCTAGAACCCTGTGGGTCTCTCCAAAGAACTCTCCTGTGAGTCTGGGAGTTTCTCCCGCTGCCTCAATCCCCACAGGTGTTTTCAATCAGAGGTTTTGAGGCTTTATTTCCCTGTGCTGGAACCCTGGGTTGCTTGCGTGGTCTGTCTCGATCCGCAGTTGTTCCTCCCGGTTTACCCAACAAAAATGTGGGACTGCCAGGTCCACCGGCCACCGCCTCACCCAGTCCTCCAGCCTCTACCTCGCTGCGAGTCCTCTCCACCCGGCTGCCCGTCTCCGCCCTTCCTACCAGCCTGGGTGAGTGTTTCTTCTTTGACTCCTTGGTTGTTGGACTTCCATACAGTTTGATTTTCTGTCAGTTCTGATTGTTTTTCATTTTTAAATTTGTTGTTGTCCTTCTTTTGGTTGTGCGAGGAGGCACAATGTATCTACCTACGCCTCCATCTTGGCTGGAAGTCCCAGAAAGATCAAGTCTTTTGAAAACCTCCAAGAGAATGAAGGTGTGGAGCTGGGTAGCCTCGGGCAGAACTCCAGACTCCCGCTGGGCTCAGCCCTGTAGTAACAACTGTTCACCTTTCCCACTTGGCTCATAACGACTCAGACCGTCTCCGCACACATCATGTTTCCTGAGTTTCTCTCCCACTGTTATTCCTGATTGAAATGGCTTGAGAAGGCAGGTGTGGGAAATAAAATATTATTGGAATGTAAGGTGATGATAAGCATTAGACTTCAAACTGCATTTTCTACCAGGACTTAAATCATTTAAACTTCATATAAACTCAGAGACTATCTTTTTGTTCTTAAGGGAAAAAGAAAAACACCTGGTATATTATTTGGTGGATCCAAATCAAAGGAACCAGAGGAAATTATCTTTGACTGGCAGCAAGGATAAGCAGTTGTACATTTTAACTGTCAACCGTTCCTATTCCTCGTAAATTCTGAATGGCAACTGCTCCTTTCCCCCCTTCTGCTTCTCTCTCTCTCTTTCTCTCTCCTCTGTCTCTCTCTCTCTCTTCTATGCCCAGATGAAAAATTAGAATATATTTCAGTTCCAACTTAACTAGTTCAGATATCAAACAGAACACGTAATATCTCCTTGACACATTAAATAAAATTACTTATTTTATTTAATACATTTATTTACTTGTTACTTAGTAAGTAAAATCACCACAAATGGTTGGGAGTTCCTTTAATGGCTATGCAATATAAAGGTGGGCCTTGTACCTCCATGCCTTTTCCAAGGAGAGAATAAGGAACCTCTACACTGAGAAGAAAAGTCAAGACTGACAAAGGCCAAGATCCCGTTAAAAATCTGACTCATTTCCCTCTTCCTTCTTAAAGTGGGGCACTACATAGAAAGCAAGTGAGTATCCATTGTAACAGGATGATCCTGTGCACCGAGGTCCTGACTGTCACAACCCTGGGATGGCAAGGACAGAGGCTAATTCATGTGTCCCCTCTGCCTGTGAAACCACACGTTATTTTGGAAGATGCAGAGATCTCTCTCAAAGTGAGCTCCAGGCAAGCTGGGCACTGAGGAGAAGGGTCTGGGCCACTGCCAGGTGCAGGGCTGGTCCAAGAAGACAGAGCCTGCTCCCCTTGTCTCCATGGCATCGTCCCTGCTTTGCTTCCTGCCATGCGTCATGTACCAGCCTTTCGAACCACGCCCAGCACATAGTATAAATATTGGTTGAATGACACCTCAAATATTTGTTGACAGTGAGATAATGCTTGAGATTGCAAATGTAAAGGACAGCTGCTTTTTTTTTAAAAAAAAAAAAAGGAGAGATGAGAAAAAGAAAAAGTTTGAAACACCCCAACAGAGTTCAACACCCTGCGCGAGGTGAGATACATTGCCCAAGGTACACAGGAAGTGACTGACTACCCCAGTCCTAATCTTCACAGCACACCCAGCTGACCTTCAGCTTCCCTCCCCAGGCTTGTAGCTCCTGTAATTATGGTGCTAGGTCACCTTTGTTCTGCTAACGAAGCTCCAGATTTGCATTCATCTAAATCTTCCAAACCTTGACTCAAGCACTTTGAAATGAAATTACAGTCAGTGATGCAGTAAGTTAGGAGGCAAAGGAAGTATCTAAATACACGATTACAAGTAATAGCTGATTGAGGGCCCTAATTCATAAATCTTTCAGCTGAAATGAATCAGGAGGTTCTGAAGCATGGTTCGACTGCCTTTCTCTTGTTTCAGCTTCTTTCATCTCTTGGTTCTCTTAGTTGTGGATGCAGAGGGCTAAATCCCCTACAACTGAGTCTGTGAGGGATATTTCCACTCTGACTCAAACAGGAAATGCCAGGAGGCTCAGACAGAGCTGATTTCTGAGAGTTCTCTAGCCCAGGTCGCAGATCCCACAGATTGAAATGTGTTGGATAATATTCAGAAGAAAATAATGCTAAATTGTGGGGGTTTACCCAAATAAATCTCTTTCAGGACAGTCCGGTGCTAATATTTGGATTTCAGTTAAAGACTGTTTGCTCTAAATCCTGTATCTTTTAACCTTTTGTGCCAAGTTTTCCTTTCCATATATCCTTGTCTTGATTAGGAAGCAGTCCTTATTGAATGATCTGAAATCAATTACCACTACACCAAAGTAACATTAGTCACTAATTTGCCTAAGTTGTTAATAGTATAATTAGTAACCCGTATTGAAAATTCTCTTCCTCCAAGGCACTTCAAGCTATCACAAAGCCAACGTAACTAACACCACACAACTGACTTGAATGACTCTTGGAGAACCTGTAGGTATGGAAAAAAAAGGTTATCATGACTTTCTTAAAACTAGAAATTAAACGTGTATTTTTAGATGTTAGAGGCTTTAAATACCCATATTTCCTCACAATCAAATGTAATCTTTAAAATGTTTATTTACATAAGATTAACTAGTTTTACATAGTGCTTCCCAAATTTCTGAATATTCTAAGTAACAGGAGCCCAGTCTGCAGTTTAAACTTCATGAAAATGATATAAAATAGAAATAATAGTAAATATAGGTGGGAACCTAAGGGAAGTGAGTTTCGTGTTTTCAAACACGGGGAAGCAAGCCATTACCCAGGTGTACACTTCGCCAGTGTTCTCACCAGTTGCTCTCGTTCACGGATTGTGTCTCTTGGCTAGACAACCTTTGAGAAAAGGAAACTCCACTTACCTCTGGATCCAATTTCCCAGCATAATGCATTAGTACAAAGCACACCGATGTTGACCTCACCGAGTGCCAAGAAGTTAAAATTACGCTATGAAGGTTCCAGCAGAAACATTTGAAATTGCTTAGCAGAGGATTCACTTGTTCCCCTTTTTTCTCAGCGGGAAAGAGTACTGCCTTTTGCAAGCTGTTCTCTGAGTTTTTATTACATATCAACGAAAGTGCAACAACAGGAGACAGAACTTCAAACACAATCACTGCTGTGAGGCAGAACGAGGAGAGAGGAGAGCAGCCGGAGCTGGACAACGGTTCCTGTGTTGGGTCCTCAGGGCTCTCCCTGCCCAGCAGCCTGTGTGGGAGTCACAGTCGCTCACCTCCTGTGAATCCACACACTGGACCTCCCCCGCTTCCCCCTCCCACACACACACCTTTGCATGGTTTTCACAAGATTGTGTGTCCTGGAGGAATTCTACATCCATCAGCAGTGAGAAATGTCTAATGTGGATTCACCAAGCATTTAACAAACAGTCCGCCTGCTGGGGGTGGCAGATGTCACTGTGAGCCAGGCAGAGCCCAGCCCTCAGACAGCCTTACCATGAGTGGGTGACGTGAGCCTCAGACAGTGCAATGTGAACTTGGATGTAGATGGGTGAGTCCAATAAAGGAAATGAGTTAGCCAGTTCTGGTTCTAGGAAGAGGGATGGCACGACGGGAGCAGGTGGCAGAGCATTGCAGGGGAAAGTCACCGGGTAAGAGAGGGCACGGAGCTGAAAGTAGTGTGATATGACTTCTGGTAGAGTATGTTCATGTGTGTGTGTATGTGTGTGTGTGAGTATGAGTGTGTGTGAGTGAGTGTGTATGTGTTGGGAGGGGGAGGCAAAGCAGCAAGAGGGATGATGGCAATGCTGGAGTTGAAATCAAGGAACCACATCATTGAGAGCCCTGGGTGTTAGGCAGGGAGAGTCTGAACTTGGCCTTCAGGACAATGCACTCACTGACAAGTTTTACTTAGAAAAGAAGAATAGCCACACCTGCATTTAGAAAGATAATTCTAGAGCCAGTGGAAGGCATAATTTGCCTTGGCTGAGAGGCCCATTAGGAAACAGCTAGGAGAGAGAATGAGTTAATTAAAGTGAGTCACTGCTAGAGGGAGAGATTAAGAATGAGCCCATTCAAAACCAAATAAAGGTGCATGTAACCAACAGAATCCCAGGTTATCTGAACATGGGCTAATAAAGAAGGAAGATTTGAGGATAATGCTTCCTGACATGCCCTGGGCTTCCACGCAGATGGTGGTACCATTCAGTGGGAGAATGAACACAGGAGAAAAGCAAATTGGGGTAGCCAGAAGTTGATCAAATGATCAGAAAAGCAGCAGTAGTGAGACTTAAAAGGGCAATAGACACTGTTAAAAAATATGGCTAGGATTTAGATAAACTGCCAAGTCTTTATTACTGTTGCAGCTGAATGTGTAGATAGTAAATTATTATAATAATTATAACCAATTTCATAAGAGCCGAGTTGTTGTCAATATAAATGCTCTTCCTTATCTCCACTTTTAGCTCATTTCTAGTCATCTCAGTACTAATCACAGGTCGTATTGATCTTTCCATCATTCCTTCAGGCCTGCCGAACCTCAGATCTCCAACAGAACTATTGTTCGGATGTGCACAACCACACGATATGTTTGGCATCTAAAGTACTTTTAGAGGGTTAAATTTATGCAAATAGGAATGGTCTAATCAACATTTCCTGGTCTTGGTAGTTAACAATGGACTACTGTCTACAGAGACAGGTCTACTGAATGAGGTTTCAGAAAGAAGCCGAGTGCTGTGAACTTCAGTTATTACTGCATCATGGACAAGCACAGCGCAAGATTCTGGGGGGGGAATGAGATATGAGAAGTGATCCCTAAAGAGTCAGAGTCACATACATACATACATACATACACAGTAGAAGCTTTCGGAGTGCCTACAAGTTTTATATAACATATGTCATAGAACTAGATGTCATAGAATATAATGTACTCAAGTTATATAGTAAACATATACAGAATATTTGGTGTGCAACAAAGAAATGGAATAAGATAAAGAGGATAGACATGATTCTTATGCTCATTAAAACTTCAGCTCAGCTGCTAATAACAGATACCCAACAAGAGTGTGTGACGTCATGTCAAACTAGGCCACAGATAGGAGAGGGACGTAAACTTCAGTGTAAATCCCTCCCAAAATTTCAAATCTTCAGGGACTCTTTCCTACCCTTCTCCCAATATTATGGCCCCTTGTTGCTGGCATTCATCCTTATTGCTAATTGTGATTAGTGGCTATGTTTTTCTATGTTCTTGATTTTAATCTGACTCCATTAATAGAATATAAGACACATAAGAACAGGGATTGTTGCCCCTATGTCCCTGAAACCTAGCACAGAGTGTAGCACTTAGTAACTGTATATATTGAAAAACT
>VMDR010028492.1:0-13163 GCA_007922815.1 Macrotus californicus
GAAGAAGGAAGGAAATAACAAGGACCAGAGGGGAAATAAACAACATAGAGACTAAAAGCACAATTCTAGAGATCAATAAACTCAGAAGCAGGTCCTTTGAAAAGATAAACAAAATCGACAAGCCTTTAAGCAGACTCATCAAGAAAAAAAGAGATAGGACACAAATAAACACAATCAGAAATGAAACAGGAGGGATTAGAACTGATACCACAGAAATACAAAGGATTGTAAGAGTTACTATGAAGAACTATATGCCAAGAAATTTGAAAAGCTAGGTGAAATGGACACATTTCTAGAAAAATATCATCTTCTAAAACTGAACAAAGAAGAAGCAGAAAGCCTGAACAGACCAATAACAGCTGTTGAAATTGAAGCAGTAATCAAAAAACTTCTGACACACAAAAGCCCTAGACTAGACAGTTTCACAGGAGAATTCTATGAAGCATTTAAGGGAGAGCTAACCCCTATTCTTCACAGATTATTCCAAAAAATCCTAGAAGAAGGAAGACTTCCAAACTCCTTTTATGAAGCCACTATTTCCCTAATCCAAAAACCAGATAAGGACACAACAAAGAAAGAAAAATTCAGGCCAATATTACTGATGAACATACACGCTAAAACCTCAACAAAATATTGGCAAACAGCATCCACAAATACATTAAAAAGATCATACACCATGACCAAGTGGAATTCATCCCAGGAAAGCAAGGATGATACAATATTCACAAATCAATAAACGTAATACATCACATTAAAAAAAGAAACACAAAAATCACATGATCATATCGATAGATGTGGAAAAAACATTTGATAAGGTACAGCACCCATTTATGATAAAAATACTCAGCAAAGAGTGAGTAGAGGGAGCATTCGTCAACATTACAAAGGCCATATATGAGAGACCTACAGCCAACATCATACTCAATGGGCAAAAACTAAAATCTTTCCCACTAAGATCAGGAACAAGACAAGGTTGTCCACTTTCACCACTTATACTCAAAATAGTATTGGAAGTCCTAGCCACAGCAATCAGACAAGAAAAAAATAAAAGGCATCCAAATTTGAAAAGAAGAAACAAAACTGTCATTTTTTGCAGATGACATGATAATGTACATAGAAAATCCTATAGACTCCAGCAAAAAAGTACTCAGCTTTATAAATGAATTTGGAAAACAGAGGGATACAAAGTCAATATTCAGAAATCAAAGCCATTTTTGTAAATCAACAATGAAACATCAGAAACAGAAATCAGGGAAAAAATTCCATTTGATATAGCAACAAGAAAAGCAAAATACCTAGGAATAAACCTAACCAAGGAGGTAAAAGACCTGTACTCAGAAAACTATACAACACTGAAGAAAGAAATTAAGAAAGACACAAACAAATGGAAACATGTACCATGTTCATGGGTAGGAAGAATTAACATCATCAAAATATCCATACTACACAAAGCAATTTATAGATTCAACACAATATCTATTAAAGTGCCAATGGCATGTTTCACAGATATAGAACAAACACTTCAAAAATTTATATGGGACCATAAATGACCCTGAATAGCTGCAGCAATTTTGAGAAAGAAGAGCAAAATAGGAGGGATCACAATATCTGATGTCAAACTGTATTACAAAGCCACTGTAATCAAAAGAGCCTGGTACTGGCATAAGAACAGACACATAGACCAATGGAACAGAATAGAGAGCCCAGAAATATACCCAAGTCTCTACAGTCCATTAATATTCAGAAAAGAGGGCAGCAACATAAAATGGAGCAAAAACAGCCTCTTCAACAAATGGTGTTTGGAGAGCTGAACAGCTACATGCAATAAAATGAAACTCGAGCACCAACTTACAGCATGCACAAAAGTAAATTCAAGGTGAATAAAAGATTTAAATATAAGTCATGACACCATTAAAGTCCTAGAGAAGGAGACTGCCAGCCAAGATGGAGGCGTAGGTAGACTCACTGTGCCTCCTCACACAACCAAAAGTAGGACAACAATAAATTTTAAAACAAAAAACAACCAGAACTGACAGAAAATTTAACTGTATGGAAGTCTGAAAACCAAGGAGTTAAAGAAGTAACATTTATCCAGACAATAGTAGAAGTGGCAGAGACAGGGAGTCAGGCAGAGAGGACTGGGGCAGTGGGGCACAGATCAGGGCAAGGCAGCAGACTGGGCAGTCCCACACCCTAGCAAGGATAAACCGGAAGGAACAACTGGGGAGCAAGGCAGATCCCGAAACCCAGAGTTCCAACTCGGGGAAATAAAGCCTCAAAGCCTCTGATTGGAAACTCCTGTGGGGGTTGAGGCGGCGGCAGCGGGAGAAACTCCCAGCCTCACAGGAGAGCTCATTGGAGAGACCCACAGGGTCCAGAATGTGCACAAGCCTGCCCACCCAGGAATCAGTCCAAGAGTCAGCACCAGAGGGGCCCAATTTGATTGTGGGTAGCGCGGAAGGTCACTGAAAACCAGAAGGGAGTGGAACAACCGCCATTGTTCCCTCTCGGACACGCCCCTATGTACAGCATCACAACGCAGCGGCGTGGTTGTCCTGCCCTGGTGAACACCTAAGGCTCCGCCCCTTACTACATAACAGGCATGCCAACACAACAAAAATGGCACAAATGAAAGAACAGATCAAAGCTCCAGAAAAAATACAACTAAGTGACAAAGAGATAGCCAATCTATCAGATACACAGTTCAAAACACTGGTAATCAGGGGCAGGGGGGGGAGTAGATGGGACAACTGTAATAGTATAATCAATAAAATATATTTAAAACAAAACAAAACAAAACAAAACACTGGTAATCAGGATGCTCACAGACTTGGTTGAATTTGGTCACAAATTAGATGAACAAATGGAGGCTACAATAAGAGAAATGAAGGAAAATATACAGGGAACCAACAGGGATGGGAGGAAAAACGAGACTCAAATCAATGGTGTGGACCAGAACAAAGAAACATTAAAGCACAACACAATGAAGAAACAAAAATTCAAAAAAAGGAGGAGAGGCTTAGGAACCTCCAGGATGTCTTGAAACGTTCCAATATCTGAATTATAGAGGTGCCAGAAGGAGAAAAGAAAGACCAAGAAATTGAAAACTTATTTGAACAAATAATGAAGGAGAACTTCCCTACTTTGGCAAAGGAAATAGACTTCCAGGGGGTCCAGAGAGTCCCAAAGAAGTTAGACCCAAGGAAGGACACACCAAGGCACATCATAATTACATTACACAAGATGAAAGATAAAGAGAGAATCTTAAAAGCAGCGAGAGAAAAGGAGACAGTAACCTACCAAGGAGTGCCCATACGGCTATCAGCTGATTTCTCAAAAGAAACCTTGCAGGCAAGAAGGGGCTGGCAAGAAGTGTTCCAAGTCATGAAAGACAAGGACCTACATCCAAGATTACTCTATCCAGCAAAGCTTTCATTTAGAATGGAAGGGCAGATAAAGTGCTTCCCAGATAAGGTCAAGTTCAAGGAGTTCATCATCACCAAGCCCTTATTATATGAAATGTTAAAGGGACTTATCTAAGAAAAAGAAGATCAAAAATAGGAACAGTAAAATGACAACAAACTCACAGTTATTAACAACTAACCTAAAACAAAAACAAAAACAAACTGAGCAAACAACTAGAACAGGAACAGAATCATAGAAATGGAGATCACATGGAGGGTTATCATCAAGGGAGTGGGTGGGGAGAGAGGGAGGAAAGGTACAGGGAATAGGAAGCATAAACAATAGGTAGAAGATAGACAGGGGGAGGTTAAGAATAGTACAGGAAATGTAGAAGCCAAATAAATTATATATATGACCCATGGACATGATCTAAATAAAGAGAGGGAATGCGGGTGGGAAGAGGTGTGCAGGGCCGAGGGGAGGGGGGGAGATGGGATAGCTGTAATAGCATAATCAATAAAATATATTTAAAAAAAAAGTCCTAGAGAAAAACATAGGCAAGAAAATCTCAGATGCAGCAATATTTTCACTCATATGTCCCCTAGAACAAGGGACATAAAGGAAAGAATAATCAAACGGGATCTCATCAAAATAAAAAGCTTCTGCACGGCTAAAGAAAACAGCATTAAAATGAAAAGAGAACCAACCGTGTGGGAAAGCATATTTGCTAATGACTCCTCAGACAAGGGTTTGATGTCCAAAATATATAAAGAGCTCACACGACTCCACTCCAGGAAGACAAACAACCCAATTAAGAAATGGGCCAAGCACTTGAACAGACACTTTTCCAAGGAGGACATACAGAGAGTTCAGAGACATATGAAAAGATTCTCAGTATCACTGACCATCAGAGATGCAAATTAAAACTACAATGAGATACCACTCCACACTGGTCAGAATGCCCATCATAAACAAAGGAACAAATATTTGAGAAGTTGTGGAGAAAAGGGAACCCTGGTGCCTTGTTGGTGGGATTGAAGACTGGTGCAACCACTATGGAAAACACTATGGAATTTCCTCAGAAAACTAAAAATGAAACTGCCTTTTAACTTGGCAATTCCACTGCTAGGATTATATCCCAAGAACCCTGAAACACCAATCCAAGAAAACCTATGCACCTCAATGTTCATAGCAGCACAATTTACAATAGCCAAGTGCTGGAAGCAACCCAAGTGCTCATCAGTAAATGAATGGACCAAAAAATTATTGTACATTTACACAATGGAATTCTAGGCAGCAGAGAGAAAGAAGGAGATCCTACCCTTTGCAAGAGCCTGAATGGAAATAGAGAGCATTATGCTAAGTGAAATAAGTGAGGCAGTGAAAGATAAATATCATATGATCTCACCATTAACAGGAACCTAATCAACAAAATGAACAAGCAAGAAAAGTATAGTCAAAGACATTGAAATTGAGGACAGGCTGACAGTGATCAGAGGGTAGAGAGGATGGAATAATGGGGGAAAAGGATGAAGTGTTTACAGGAACAATTATAAAGGACATATGGATAATAACAAGGGGGCAGTGCAAACCAGGGAGGGAGACGGGTAGGGCTGGGGTGGTAGGAAGGGATGGAGAGAAAAGACAGAAAACTGTACTTGAACAATAATAAAAATATAAATATAAATAATAATAAAATGTTGCTTGTAGCAACATTGGTGGAGGGCAGGAGTTTAGTGGGGAAGGGATTTGAACAAAAAAGAAAAAGAACTCGTGGACATGGAGTACAGTGTGGTGATTGCTGGGGTGAGGGAGGTATAAGGAGACTAAATGGTAATAGAAAAATATAATGAAGATTACATATTTTAAAAAAATTTAAAAAACTAAAAAAGAAAGACAGTACTCTTACCTTTTGAGACACTATGGATGGACCTGAAAAATATTGCTAAGTGAAATAAGCCGGTCAGCTAAACACAATAAACAAACAAATAAAATGTAAACAGAAGCATAAATACATGGAACAGACTGACAGCTTCCAATGGGGAGAGGATGAGATAAAAAGATCATGACAAGATTAACAAAAGAACATTTTCTTGGACCCAGACATAGATATGAAAATTGACTGAGGGAGAGGATGAATGGTGCTGGATAGAAGTGGTAAAAGGGAGAAAAATGGGGAATAATTGTAACAGCATAAACAATTTTAAAAAAGAGAGAGCTCTTTGTGGCTGGTGATGCAAGTAAGGCCAATCATCAAGATTTGGATCTGGCTCTGTCTGGTGTAGTTCAGTGGATTGAGCACTGCCCTGCACACTGGAAGTTTCAATTCCCAGGCAGGGTATGTGCCTGGGTTGCAGGTTAGGTCCCCCTTTACAGGCCTGAGAGAAGCAACTAATTGATGTTTCTCTCCCTCTCTTCTTCCTTTACCCTCTCTAAAAAATAAGTAAAATCCTAAAACAAAAGTTTGGATCTGGCCATAAAAGTCATAAAATAAGTCAACTGACTGTATAGAAAGGATAAGACAGTATGATTTTTCTCTTCTAGCTTCTCCAGCAAAATACAAGTTCTAGCATTAGAGCCATCCCTGTAGGCCAGGTATTTGATTTCTGATGTGATGGGAGGGTACCTGGAGAATGATGGAAAGCAGAATAGGCTGCCTGAGTCAAGGACTGGTATTAGTCAAGTTATCACAAGATTTAATAGCCTGATAATCCATGGCAATTAAAGGAAAGAGGTGAAATGTTTTTGGTGACTTTTAGTATTTTTAAAGTTTCATCTGGGCAAACAAAGAAAAATGTGTGTTGATGTTCTCCAGACTTTACCACCGTTTGTTTTGGGGAGTCCAAGATTAAAGTAAACACTGGTTTAGCATGGCAGATATTTTTGCCTTTACCTGAGAGAAGACAAAAACTTGAGAAGAAAGAAGGGTCTTTGAAGAGACTGTTTCCTCTTTAAGTTTCCAAGCACAAGACAGACAGGACCCAATCAATCCCTGACGCGTTAAAAAAATGTACTATCTCTTTCATAATGACCTGCTACTGAACGTGGGGCGGGGGACAAATTTGCAAACCTTTTATGCTTTATTAAGAAAAGTATTCAAGTCTAGGAAGAATGAGGGCTAAATATCTTGTTTTCATAAACATACTGTGATGGAAGAAAAAGAACATTTTAGATTTGTGTGAGAAAATGCAGTAAAAAGTGCTTGAATTCCGTTTCACTCTCTTGAATTGTTAGGCAATTATGGTCATCCCCAAGGCCCTAGAAAATAAAAGTATGTGATAAAACCCCAATCTAAGGATATCAATTGCTATGGTACTAAATAAATGACACATCTTGTTTTAAAAGCATTTGGGGGAGAGTGGTGGGGGGAAAATTCAAACTGTAATTGAACAACACTAAAGTAATTAAAAAAAAAACTGTATCAAAATAAGTTGTGCTGAGGAGACACTATAGTTTTAAAATCATTTACTATTGACTATACTCTTAAATTTTAACTTGAAGTTAAATGTTGTAAAATTAAGTCAATTTTATTTGATCACAAGGGGAATTTACACTGTTTCACTTGGGGTAGATAGAACCCCTGGCATAGTCTAGAATTTAAGACTCTTGTCCCACAGGAACAGTTAACTCTTTGATCCCAGCACACTCTCCTCTTAGAAGAGTTAAGTTACATGTCCCTTTTTATTTTACCCCAAGCCCCCATCAGGCACACATAATATTTCCTTCTCTCTCTCTCTCTCTCTCTCTCTTCTTCCTTCCCAGAAGTTTCTAAAACAGTTCTTTCAATTCTATTTCTTTTTCTAAATTAAAAAATGTGGCTTCTGCATATAAAACTGTCTGCTCCAACTTCTGGATCCCTAGTCCCCCGGCGCTTTTATTGACATGATCTGTAAATTTACTGGAGTCACTTAGAGCCCTCAGTTAGCTTTTATTAAACATTGGCAGCAGTGTTTATTCTTGTTTAATCTTCAGTTATTACTTAATTTAATGCCAGAGTAAAGTCAGTATTTTCTTCTGCCTTAAGTTTTAATGCCACTTAAAACAATCAAAATTGTTCATGTTCAAACATGTTCAGCAAATCCTTGGCACATGCTGTTTTTCTTTCTTGTTCCTCTCCTCCACCCCTTGACCCACATCAAGTTCCATTTATCTGAGTAAAGGCTTTCTAATATTTTAAATTTGCTAATGAAGTTTGCTCTCTTCTCAAGGAAATTAGAGTTTGCTTTCTCTGGCAATCCCAACTACATTGTACTGAGAGGCCATTGTTTTGCATCACATATCCCACCTTACATCAAAGAGGGTGAACTGTAAATTGTATAGTTTTTGTTTCTTGCTTCTCTGGCAATTATTTGAGAGTGTTGTAAGATGGGAAGCTTCCTCAAACTCAAATGTAGAAGATGATGGTGTGACCCCCTGAGAAAAATCTACTGAAAACTAACTTTGAAGATCTGCCCAGCTGTGAGCTAAAGCTGAACATGTCACATAATTCATACACAACTCTGTCTTTTGAGCCTTTATCCACAGCTACCACCACCTCTAAAGTAAATAAATAGAGCACTGGCTATTCTACAATGTCCTTTCTCCTTTTATAATGTGAAATCCATTCTTGTCCAGGAGGAGAACTTATGTAAAGGCTATCAATAAAGGCAGAAGAAAATACTGACTTTAAGTAAAACAGAGAGGATCCTATTCAAAAAGCAAAGAACATTATTAAAGGAATAAGAATGTAAGGAAGAAATTATGATAGTACCTTTAAGATGTAATATGCAGCTTCCTCCTACCCTGCTCCTCTTCATTTCTGTGTCCTCTGTATAAAAGAACACCTTCTTATAGACAAGACTATTATGTTAAGTGAAATAAGCCAGTCAGAGAAAGACAAATACCATGAGATTTCACTTATATGTGGAATCTAATGAACAAAATAAACAAACAAAATAGAAACAAACTCATAGATACAGAAGATAGACTGACATCTGCCAGGGCATAGGGAGAAGGGTGGTAGGGTAAAAAAGTGAAGGGATTAAACAAAGAAGAAAATCTCATAGACAGCAGTATGGTGATTACCAGAGGAAAAGGGGAATGTAAAATAGGGTAAAGGGCAGAGAAATGGTGATGGAAGAAGACTTGATTTGAGGTGGTGAACACACAATACAATATATACATGATGTATCATAGAATTGTATCCCTGAAACACACATAATTTCATAAACAAATATCCAAATAAGTTCAGTTTTTTTAAAAAAGAGCCCTGGCTGTTGTGGTTCAGCTGGTTGAAGAGTTGTCCCGTAACACAAAGGCTGCAAGTTCGATTCCCCATCCGGATGCATACGGTCTGGGCATGTAAAGAAGGCAACCAGTTGATGTTTGTCTCTCACATTGATGTTTTTCTCTCTCCATTACTCTTTCTCTTCTTCTTTCTCTAAAAGCAATGAGGAAAAAATGTCCTCAGGTGAGGATTTGAGAGACAGTAAATACTTCTTCAGTTCAGGGGATTTGGTTAACGGGCTGCACCAGCACAGACTTTAAGAAATTACTCCAGCTCTCCTCAGCGAGGAAATCTGCCCAGGTTCCACAACTGCCCACATAACCTTGTTAATAAAGGGATCTCTGTGTAGACTCTGCTCCACCTTTTGTTATTCCTACTGTTGAATAACCTTACCATTAGCACAAGAGATTTGTTCTTTCATTTTCTTTTCACAAGTCTATCAACTCTCTCTTCTTTAATTCTTTTTTAATATATTTTGATTAAGCTATTACAGTTGTCCCATTTATTCCTCCCCTCTGTCCTGTACTCCTCCTCCTACCAGTATTCCTCCTGCCTTAGGTCATGTCCATGGGTTGTACATATAATTCCTTTGGCTTCTCCATTTCCTATACTATTCTTCACCTCCCCCTGTCTCTTTTCTACCTATCATTTATGCTTCTTATTCCCTGTGCATTTTCCCCGACTCTACCCCCTCCCCTTCTGCACTGATAATCCTCCATGTGATCTCCATTTCTGTGATTCTGTTCCTATTCTAGTTGTTCGCTTAGTTTTTTTTTTTTGTTTGTTTTTAAGGATCAGTTGTTGATAGTTGTGAGTTTGTTGTCAATTTACTGTACATAATTTTGATCATCTTTTTCTTAGATAAGTCCCTTCAGCACTACATATAAGGGCTTGGTGATGATGAAGTCCTTTAAGTTGACCTTATCTGGGAAGTACTTTATCTGCCCTTCCATTCTAAATGATAGCTTTGCTAGATAGAGTAATCATGAATGTAGGTCCTTGCCTTTTATGACTTTGAATACTTCTTTCCAGCTCCTTCTTGCCTATAGGGTTTCTTTTGAGAAATCAGCTCATAGCCTTATGGTAACTGTATCCTTTTCTCTTGCCACTTTTAAGAATCTCTCCTTCTCTTTAATCATGGGTAATGTAACTATGATGTGCTTTGGTGCATGCTTCTTTGAGTACAATTTCTTTGGTACTCTCTGAGCTTCCTGGAAGGAAGTCTGTTTCCTTTGCCAGATTAGGGAAGTTCTCCTTCATTAGTTTTTCAAATAAGTTTTCAATTTTTTGCTCTTTCTCTTCTCCTTCTAGCATCCCTATGACCCAGACTTTGGACCACTTAAAATTGTCCCTGAGGTTCGTAAGCCTCTCCTTAATTTTTTTTTTTTTGAATTCCTCTTTCTTCATTCTGTTCTGTTTAAATGTTTAGGACATTAACATTCTGCATTTTAATTTCCTAAAATGGAATTTAACCAGATAGCTATCACTTGAGATTGCAATTTGTGGGGTGATCTCAGAAGGAGGTTCCAAGAAGCAGAGCTGAATTTAAGTCACCCACCCTACATGTAACTTCTTCCTCATGAGTGTTAGGAGCTGCTCTTTGCCTACATCTATATTCTACATTCACTATTTTGACAAAACATTATGACGATTATTTGACTTTCTTTTTACTTCACCCACGACTGTGAATGAGTAATATTAACATTCTTTTTGTGTATTCAATAATGCAGTTTGTTTACCTATTTTACTGTGAATGAGTAATATTAACATTCTTTTTGTGTATTCAATAATGCAGTTTGTTTACCTATTTTATTTCAACATATTTTGAACAAAGATCTTTGTCTCTTTCTGCTGGAATGTGCACACAGTGAATGTTTGTTAGAGCCACACACAATAAAGATACTGTTTTCCTTTAAAAAAAAAAGTTTATTTCTTCCTTCTGCTCCAGATTGTGCGAGTCCCAGTTTCCTTCCCTTCATTGTTGATTCCCTGTATATTTTTCTTTATTTCATCTTGCATAGCCTTCACTTTTTCCTCTATTTTGCAACCATACTCAACCATTTCTGTGAGCATCCTGATTACCAGTGTTTTGAACTCTATATTTGATAGGTTGGCTATCTCTTCATCTCTTAGTTCTGTTTTTAGACCTTTGTTCGGTTCTTTTATTTGGGCCATATTTTTTGCCTAGGTGTGCCTTGTACATTATAAGGGGTGGAGCCTTAGGTATTCATCAGGGTTGGGTAACCCAGGTTGCTGCATCGCTGCTATGTCTGTTGGGGAGGGATCCAAGAGGGAAAAATGCCACTTGCTCAGTTCTCAGTGGGCTTTAGTTACTTCCTCCACTACACACAAGCAAATTGGGCCTTTCTGGTGCTTATACCTGGATGGGTGGGTTTGTGTATGTTCTAGGACCCTGGGGGTCTCTCTAAGGAACTCTCCTATGAGACTGGGAGTTTCTCCTGCTGCCACAACTCCAACAGGATTTTAAAGTGAGAGGTTTTGAGGTTTTATTTATCCATGCTAGAACACTGGGTTGCATGGTCTGTCTCTCTCCCCAGTTGTTTCTCCCAGTTTATCTGTATGCAGATAAGGGACTATAGGGAACCTATCCATGTGAGATGTGATCTAGTGGCTCAGCTCTGGTTCTGAAAGCAGACAGATGCATGTTGGCATACAGAGAATGTCTGTGAATAGGTTTCCCGTGGGGAATCAGGCATGCATTGTTCCTAGGCCACTTTGAAACTTGCTCTTGCTAAAAAAAACTCCCTCACCTGGGATGGAGACAGCAGAGGTTTACTGTGATCTGTGCTAGACTTCCAAAGTACACATGTAACCAGCTAAGCCACCTCTCCACTTTGTAGTTTATCTTTGAAATTATTAGCAACATTCTTTCCTTTGCTATCTATAATAGTTAACCACCTAAAGTGAACCTATGCATAGTAAATGTACCTGGAGTTTCAATAAAAGCCTGTCGAGGTAAGGGGTTGGGGCCCTCTCTCTCTCTGAGAGGGAGGCCACTCAGGCCGGCCCTCTCTTGATCATTTAGAGATCGGCCATGCATCCCTTTTTCTCCACCAGATTTTTTTAGTCCAAGTGAATTTGTTCATCACTTGTCCAGGGATATAGGACAAGCATTCCACAACAACACACGGCCCCACCAGACAGGACCGTGACAAGGGACCACCCAGTCCACCAGCAACCACCTTGCCTTTCCAGTGCTCCAGCTGCCACCTTGCCAGGTGTCCTCTTTACCCTGGCTGCCCATCTCTACCCCTTCTACCATTCTAAATGAATGTTTCTTCTTTAACCCCCTGATTGTCCAACTTCTATACAGTTTGATTTTCTGGCAGTTCTGGTTATATTTTTGTTTTTAAATTTGTTGTTGTCCTTCTTGTGGTTCTGCAAGGAAACAAAGTGTACCTACCTACACCTCCATGTTGGCCAGAAGTCCTCAACTTCCTCTACAATTTCCCCTTCTTGCTCATCCTCATACCAAGTTGCTCATTTAATAGTGTTAGTGGATCAGTTCTTATGGAGTGTTATGTGCCTGTAAAGCTCCTCAACGGAGAGTACTTGACAAACATAAAGTGCCATTTTTTTTTTAGACAAATGTGCCATTTAATTTGAGGTGTCAGCCATAATGATTAACAATAAATCCACTTCTTTTCCATTAAGTAACCCTGTGTGTGTGCGTGTGCAGGTTCTGTGTTGTGTCCCATTCTCTTCCTCTTTTCCCAGCACATTTGTGCATGTGTCTGTTCACTGAGCAATGTCCAACTTTCTGGGCTCCACCAGCAGCAACGTCAATCTGCTGGGTCCTCTCTAGGACTCTGCACTAGTCAGTGAGAAATCAGACAAATCGGATGCCTGGTGTTGGGAAACCATTTCCACCAGTTCACAAGAGAAAGCTTTGGGTGCAGAATGCTAGGCAGTGAGTTAAGGCTGAAAAAAAAAAAAAAAGGTTAACATGAAAACCTTCCCACACTCAGGATTTACTCTGTTTATTCTATAAATCCTGTTTAGCCTTTCAGCTCTGGTTTCTTAGCAGAACAACTCATCACACTATGCCCAGATTGTAGGGACACATAGAACATCCAGAAAAAAAAAAAAAAAACACCCAGAAAGGGCGCAATCCTGTTGATTTTTTCTCTAAACCATTTGTTAGCAAGCCTGTTTGTGGTTTCTCTTTTCCACAATATTTCAACACTTAGGGAATTAAAACTGCCAGCTATTCTCACCTTTAAACAAAATATACTTGATAATTGAAAATACAAAATAACTTTCACTATTAAAATTCTCTTCAGAAACATGTCTGACCAATAATGAGTTCATGAAATAACTTGGAATTCCAGTCCATGCAAAAGAGACAGATGAAATGTTAAATACAGAATCAGTCAGCACTTGGTGATGAAGACCTGGTTTTTTAACATTTAAAATGTATAACCAAATGGTGCATTATTTTTGAAATATCATGGCAACGAATGAGAATTTA
>VMDR010028493.1:0-13125 GCA_007922815.1 Macrotus californicus
ATTACTGTATTACTGGTGCTCAGAACAGCATCTGCCATGTAGAAGGAACTGAATAAATATGTGTGAAATGAATGCCAAATGAATGATTGAAAATAGATTAGGAACTGCATTAATGCAATTCACCACATGAACAAATTAAAGTAGAAAAAATAAATCTATATACAACCATGATAATGGATGTCCCCACAAATCAGGTAAAACTCTACATTCATTCCTAACTTTTTAGAAAAAATATTCATCAAAAAATAGAAGAAATATCATTAGCCTGATAAAAGGACTTATCAGAAACCAACAGCACAATATATTTGTAAATATTTATAGAAGAAAGAATAATTACCTCCTTCAAGGATTTAACTATGAATAAAAATAAACTCGCAGGCCGGAGATAGAAGGCAAAAATATTAAAATAAGATATAAAATATTAAAGACCTAGAGACTTCCACAAAGAAATGCAAAGCAGATATAATCAAAAAGCAAAATTGTCAGCCACACAGTTGCATTGAATTTACCCTAAAGAAGTTCATCATATTGGGCGCAGGCTCGGTGGTCCACTTTTAATATCCGGAACACCATGGGTGAGGTAAGGAAAGGTGCTCAGGGGGCAGTGACTGGGCTTCCCTTTCCAGTTCTCCCAGCCTCATCAACAGAAACAAAACCCATTCCCCTCTTTTCCCTCATGTTCTGCTCTATCAGTTCGACATGCTTGCCATCCCCCAACTATGCTCATTTGTAGGATATGGACAGGCCAAGAACAAGGCTCTTTATCTTCAGGAAACTCTGTGATACAAATTCAGATTAATCAAGGAAACAATCAAGTAATCCATAATTTGGATATTACATAACTATTTAGAAACATAGGCAGATTTGTATGTTCTCATATGGGGAAAACAAACAAACAAACAAAACACCCAAAGATATGTTAAGTGAAAAAGATGGCAGTGTATATAGCGTCATCGTGTGTTCATCATTTTTGTCTCCAATAACTTTTTTGAGAAGTCATTTACATAACACAAGCTTACCTACTTAAAGTGTACAATTTCATGATTTTAAGCATATTTACAGAGTTATGCATCTACCACCAAAATCTTATTATAGAATATTTTCATTATACTCCCCCCAAAACTCTCTGTACCCATTAACCGTCACTCCTCCTTTCCCCTCCCTCCACTCCCAGGTAACCACTGAAGTACTTTCTGTTTCTATGGAGTTACCTATCTGGACATCAGATATTGATGAAATCAAACAATCAGTGGTCTTTTGTAATGGGCTTCTTTCACTTAGCACGTTTTCAAGGTTCATCCATGCTGTAGTGGGTATCAGTACTGCATTCCTTTTTATGACCCTATGACATTCTGTTGTATAGGTTTATCACGTTTTATTTATCCACTTGTCAGTAGGTGGACATTTTGGTTATTTCTACTTTTTAGCTATTATGAATAATGCTTCTATGGGCATTTGTGGAGACTTTTTTTTGTAGACATACGTTTTCATTTCCCTTGAGTATATACCTAGGAATGCAATTGCCGCGTCATATGGTAACCCTATGTTTAACATTTTGAGGAGCTATCAGACTGTTTTTCAAAGTGGCCGCATGTTACCTTCCCACCAGCAACGTGTGAGGACTCCAATTTCTCTACATTCTCACCAACATTTGTTATTGTCCAGGTTTTTTATTATGGGTATACTACTGGGGATAAAATGGCATCTCATTTTGGTTTTGATTTGCATTTTCCAAATAACTAATGATGTTGAGCATCTTTTCATGTGCTTATTAGCCATTCACAGATTTTCTTTGGAGAAATGTCTATTCAGATTCTTTGCCTATTTTTCAATTGGGTATTTGTCTTTTATTATTGAGTTAAAAGAACTGTTCACATATTTTGAATACTAATCCCTACTCAAATACACAGCATGCAAATATTTTTTTCCATTCTGTGAGTTGTCTTTTCACTATGTTGATGATGTCCTTTGAAGGAAAAAGGGTTTTAATGTTTTTTAAGATTTTGTTTATTTTGTTTTTAGAGAGAAGGGAAGGGAGGGAACAAGAGAGGGAGAGAAATGTCGATGCTAGAGAGAAACATTGATCAGTTGCCTCTTGTACACGCCCTAACTGGGGACCAAACCTGCAACACAGGCATGTGCCCTGACCGACCTTTCACTTTGTGGGATGATGCCCAACCATAACTGAGCCATGCCAGCCAGGGCAAAAAAAAAAAAAAAAACGTTTTTGATTTTGAAGTACAAGTCTTCAATATTCTCTTTAATTACTGTACTTTTGATATCGTGTCTAAATTTTTTTTGCCTAATCCCAAGTGTTATATACATTTTCTAAAGCCCATAAAATCCTAGGTAAGCATATATGCTTTTTCTCTGAAGAGTCATAGAAATGTTAGTAGTGGGTAACTTTGTGAGGAAGGACAGGGGAAGGAAAGAGAATTTGACATTTTACTTTATTCATCTGTATGGCTTGAATTTTTCTCATCTGTATGTATCACATCTATTTTAAGGATTTTTTTTCAAAATCATCTTTGAATAACAAATAGCAATTGACTATTGTTGGCATTTTAAAAGGACTGATAAATGACAATTCTATTTTCTGCCTGAACTCAAAACCAGCTGAGATACAGACACAGGAATCAGATAGGTGGAAGCTGTATGTCAACCTGATTTCTGATACACCATCTTAAAGGAAATGCCTTACTGTAAGAGCCAAATTGAACTGTCAAATCACCTGGACCAGCCCTCTCCGACCCTGGTTTATTCCTTGAAACAGTCTACCCAAGAAAAAGCTTGAGTCTAAGAGTGTGTGCACTCCCGGAGGATCAGTGCCGAGCCCTGTTCAGGGGAACAGGGACAACAAGAGACAGGATCCTCCAAGGCCTAAGAACTTTTACTGGGTTGGCCAAAAAGTTTAGTTTTTTTCATAAAATAAAGGACACATTTTTCATTTTCACCAATAATATAATCGATGTGGATATTTTGAGTATGTCAGCTATGTCCCGCTATTGTCTTCTAGGGGGCAGAAGCCAGCGGTGCTGCTAAACATCTTCCAATGCATAAGACAGCCCCACAGAAAAGAATTATTGGGCCAAAATGTCAGTAGTACCAAGAAACTTTGCAAACCACTTTTGACACGTTCGATCAGTCAGAGCACCTTCCCCATCCATGGCACAAATCTCTTTCTTTTGCATTTCAGTTGCATTTTTACCTTTCTTGAAATAATAAAGCATAAAACACTGAAAATGTTGCATCTCTTCTTCCATCTTCAGTGTTAAAAATGGCTGCACAAAAATGCACCAATTTTGATAAGATTTTTTAAATGCACCTTGATGTGACAGCTGTTACAATACAATCTAACAAACTCATTTCGAATGAAGTTAAAGACAACTAAACACTGCTTGAGCCATCTTAGGGAAAAAACATAACGGACTTTTTAGCCAACCCAATGTTATATTGGCTCCACCCAAAAGAAAGTTGTAACTCAATGCCTTTCACCCACCAAGCAACCAGCTCACTCTGCCTCCATGACAAGAACTAACTGTGGAGGGAAGAGGCTTAAAACATTTAAGAAAAAAACCCCTCTCCATGGACTACAGAGAAGTAGGTAAAATAAGCATCTCCCCCTGACAATTATCATGGAATTTTAAGCTACAGTAAATAGAAATGTATACCTAGATATTGTATATTCTTATATCTTGTCCCTGATGACACATTATAAAATTGGTGTGTACATGCCAGTAATTGATAACTGAGTAGCAGATTAGGACCTAAACCACCTTGGAAACTCCAAGGCATCTGGATAGACATCACATTTCCTAGGAAGGATATTTTGGGGGAAAACTCAAGATTTTAGGATAAAGTATTTACATTTAAAAAGCAGAAAGCAGAATGAGATTCTAAAGCACATGAATGGAGCTGGGAATTAAAGGTCTTCTCAATATAGAAAAAAAATCACGAGGATACTTACTGAACTATTTCTTGCTTACCACTATGACAGGCACATAATGAGGCCAGCGCTTTCCAACCCGGCCACTCCAGCACCTTATGCCCCAAGAGACTGATGCTCTTAGACCTCAGGAAAGACGGGCAGAGACTCGAGTCATTAGAGCCCACAGGTTGGTCACCTCCAGCCAGATCAGCTTTTTCATTTCCCTGGTGGGTCACTAAAGATTAATATTTGTCAGTGTTTGTCTTCATATGAATGACATTGGAAAGCACTGTGACACTAAGATATAGTGAAGACTAAGGTACAGTCATGGCTTTTAGAACTCTCTAGTTCAGTGAGGGGAAACAGACATGTAAACAATTAACGAGAGTTACTAAAATTCTATGCCATAAGCGCTAAAATAGAAATAAGCCCAGATGAGAGCCTCATCCAAGGTCCTACAATAATACCTGACTTTTGTTGAGTAACTACTGTGTGTAAAGCCCTGTGGTAAGCAGTTTCAAACATTATTTCTGTTGTACATTAGAATCATCATAGGGTTCTAGAAGTATTTAAATATGACACTGAATGATATCTCTCAAATAGCTTCTCATTTAATTCTTCAGACATTAAGTTTGCCCTTGCTTGGAATATATCAGATTGAATGAGAAACATTATATTTTATGGGTCTAAACAACCAATAGAAATCTAAAACCATCACACACATTTAAAAGTAAAGCTCCAAATTTGGTAGCCACAAAGGACAGACTCACATCTTCATGAGGACAAGGCAGGTGTAGCATCTTCGTCATCTTTGGGTCCTTAGCACAGTACCTAGTATAGATGAGAATCTCAATAATATTTATCGGATAAGTGATTAATGAACAAATAAACAGGTGGAAGAACAAATTAAAATGGCTCCTGGACACAAAAAATAACAACAGTCACAGAAGAAAAACATTATGCAAACAAAAGTTAGTAGGGCCTTGACGATTTGCAATGATACAAAAAAACTTTGTATGTAAATCATAGTTCGCAGTCTTGACATTGAGCTTAGTGTGTTGTTTGAATTCTACAACATGACATTTCCAAGGGCCATAGAAGATACCTAGTCTGACTCAGGTGTGAAAGCCTCTGTGGTGGCCTAAGAGGATGTCACTAGGTCTCCATTTGAATGCATCCCATGGTAAAAAGCTGCTTGTGATTGGCTTAAATTGTTCAGTATATGGCAGTCTTCCCTGCTCTGTGGTCCTGGTTCTTCTACTGAAAACCACCTTTAATCTTTCTGGCTCATCAGAGCCCGTTAATTATTTGAAGACATTTATCATGTGTTCTTGTTCATACTCTCACATCTTTTCTGTTTTCCTAGAGTACTATGTCTTCCTATCAATTTAATATGACATGTGCACATGTGTTTCAACACATATATGATTCATGGAAAGTGGTGGTCATCACAATTGGAGGCTTGAGAGCTCCTTTCACGGAACATATTCAGGATTTCATAGAGACAAAAATTACATGCTCCTAGATGAGAGAGAGCTGTCCAGGTCTCCAAAGTCCCCTAGGGGAGGGAGTAAGAGGCACAACCACCAACCACTCCTATTCCCAGAGCGAGAATTTTACTAGACATAAAAACTCACTTTTGCATTTCCTTGGGGAAATTTTTATATCCTTATGGCTTCCTCTCCCACCTGCCTGTTCTAGAGTCCGTGTTTATGTACTCATCAGGTGCAAAGGAATAATGCAACGTGACCGTGACCCTAAGAAATCACTGTGAGACTGACTGAAATGTCAGGTTTTCAGGAACATCCCTCAGCAAGCTTAGGAGCCTGGACTGGCTAAGTTTCATTCTCACATTTCCAGAGTTCTTCATATCCTATGTTTCCTCCTCATTGTTGCTACACTTTTTCAATATCCAGATCTCCATCCCAGGAGAACGAAGGGCCCACATGGGATAGGCTAAATCAGTACTGTTGTAGAAAGACCAGTCCAGGCTGAAAATATAAAAACAGGACTTTGCTGTTTATGAGCACTTCCCTGCAGGAAGTAAGAGGAACTGAAAGAAGGGACCACGGCATCCAGTTCCCTAACACATCTACAAGACAGCCTTTGGCTGGTACATGAGCACCACCTAAGACCCTCCAAGATTCGCTTGTAGTCAGCAGGGCAGGTAGGTGACATGACATGTATTTAAGGAAAATGAGAAGGGTGGAATGTATACTTGCACCTTAGCAAACGACACAAGACTATGTCAAAAGGGTATCGATAACATCTGGAAGTGGCCACAAGATTGTACAAGACATTGAAGATCTATAAAGAGTCATAGCGTTTGTCCAGGATAAGAGGACATTGTAGATTTTTTCCCTTTTTAATTAGTATATTGTTTATGCTATTCCAGTTATCCCAATTTTTCTCCCGTTGCCACCCTGACACTGTGGATTTATAAAGGCGCCCCAATATCTGTCCAGGAGGGTAAAATATTAAGGATCTCTGTTACTTGAGAATTTTATCACTTTGGAACTACGACACAGAATTTGGTGGCTTATGAATCCTGTTTTCCTCTTTTGTACAGAATAGGCTGTGAGTCTCATTTCTAGAGGGCGACTTGTTCCTTCACCCTCCCTAAAGGAGAAGGTGTCCCATTGCTCAGCATGTTGGGAGCCACTTTGCTTATCGTGTGTCATGCTCCCCATCACCCTTCAGCCAAGGGGGACTTTTAATACTTTAATGGGGGCAGAGAGTCGTTGCAAACTGTCATTACTGAACAAAAGCCTCATTTAAAAAAGGAAAGTTTTTATATATTTATCTGGCCCTCTAAACTGAAATCATGCTAAGGAATTACATCTGTCTTTTAAGAAGTCATTTTTTGCCATTTAGTAATGAAACATAATTGCACAAATTGATGTTAATTTATGACAATGAAACAATAAAACATTGATGAAATAAAAATCCCTAGACTTCAGCAATGAGAACAGGCATTTAAATTAATTCTCCGCACTGGCACCAAAACACTAACCAGTTGGTATTTCTTGCCTATAACACTTCACTAGCTTCCCACCGTTTAGACAGTCCAAACACATCAGTGAGATAAAATATTTCCTTCTTGGATGACTCTTGCTTGTTACTTATATTCCACCACTGGGATCTGCTCTTTCATTTTATACGACAGCAATGCTAAGCTCCTCACAGTTCCCAAATACACCCTGCTATTTTATGTCTCATCATTTTAATGGAATTCCTTTCTCCAATGTCACCCAACAAGACCCATGCATCTTTCAAAATCTAGCCCAGATTTTACCTACTCCAGGAAATCTTCTTTGTGCTAATGCTTCTCTGAATGAATTCTCCACTCTTTCATTTCTTCCTCCACCTCTGGACCTCATCCATATTTCTGTATTTCTACAGTTTCATTTAACTGCAATGTCTTGTAGACACTTTGAAAACAAATGAATTTCTATGTCAAACTACACAGAACACTCTATAAATGCAAGCACTCTATTAAGAAATGTTTAAATTATATACTACAGAGTAGATTATTTGATACACAAACACTTTATGTTTTTATAGACCCTGGAAAATGAATGCAAATATTAGTACTTTAACATAACGTAGCTTAGACACCACCCTCAGACAAATATTTCTATATCATACAGAAATTAATACAGAACGGCTAGTAAGTAAAAATGCAGGAATCAGAACCTAAGACCTTGACTCATACATTATCGAGTATTCTGTTTATTACCTACTTTGACAATAAAGCATTCACTCTCAGAGTTTTTTCTCATCAGCCTGGTGAAAAGGATCTCTATGGGATGAGGCTCAAAATAATCATGTGGAGGGAAGGAAGCCAGACCTGAAAGACTATACAGCATACAACTCTATTTATATAAAACTGTAGAACAGTGACTCTCAGCAAGAGCCAGTTCTGCTCCCTAGGGAACATTTGGCAATGTCTGGTGACATTTTGGGTTGTTCCACCGGGGCAGGGGTGTGGCACGTGTCTGGAGGGTAGAGACCAGCGTTACCAATCAACCTCCTGCAATGTGCATGACGGCAGTCTACAACAAAGAATTATCTGGTCCAAAATGTCGATCGCACTGAGGTTGAGAAACTCAGGGGTACAAAACGTAAACTAATCTATAGTGACAGGAAGAAAATCAGTGGTTGCTTAGGGATGGAGGGAGGTAGCAAGGGAGGCTGTGAGAAAGGGATTGCAAAAGACCTCTCGGAAACTTTCAGGGGTGGTGGATGCATTTACTGTCGTGATTTTGGCCCTCATTTCACAGGTAGGAACAGTTGTCCAAACTGATACATTTTTACATTAAATAGATACAGATCATTATTTGTCTGTGATGCCTTATTAAAGTTGTTCTCTCAAAAGGTTTAAAAACTAACTGGTAGAACAACAAAAAATGTCCCTATGGTATGAGTTCAAGTTCTCAACAATCCCCTGTTGCTCAAAAAATATCCTCATTAGAGGGACCAAAATCTGGCTTCAGGATGTTATCCCGATCTCTTGGATAATCAGTAAGTTCCCTCTCCAAGTATAATCCCTGGCAAGTTATGATTCACGTCCGATGGTAGATTAGAGTTGAAAATAGTGCAGTAGAACTATAAGGAAGATTCAGAAGCCAAGATGTAGGTAACGGTTCGATACAAAACACAAGGTGTTTATTTATATTTCAAACAAACCGAAACAGAAAGACGTGATGAACATTAAACATTGTCCGTTGATCACCGAGGAAAAGTCTGCTGCTGAAACTAAGCACCTTGTACGCACCTATCAAAGTGGATGGGTGTCGTGGGTACCAGAGAGCCACCTCCAAGAAGAGCACAGTAGTGAGAGTAGTGACTTGCACCTGCACCCTGTAGCTGGTTGGAACTGGTACGATGACACAACCAATGACACAACTGGGTAGAATGCTCGATGGGAATAGGTGTTAAATCTCAGAAAGAATTTGCACAACACTTCTTGTGCTCGGTACAGCCCATTTGTGGTAGTCAGACTCGGGGATGACCCCCCAGTGATCTCCTCTCCTTGTACCGACATCCTTATTCAGCGTTCTCCCACACTGTACGGGGTGGGTCTCGTGAGCGATAAAATGCAGCACAAGTTATGGTATGTCACTTTCAAGATTAATTTCATGTTATTTTTCATTTCTTTACAATTTGTAAAATTATGGTTTACATTCAATATCATTTTGTATTAGTTTCAGGTGTATACTGTAGTGGTTAAATAATCATATACCTTAAAAAGTGTTCCTTCTGATATTTTCACTACCCACCTGGCATTATACTATAATATTATTGACTATATTTCTTATGTTGTACTTTACATCCCCATGACTGTTGTGTAACTACCAATCTATACATTTTTTTTACTTTATTTTTCAAGATTAATTTTAAAAGCACTCAGTTTGGTCTCTCTCTCTCTCTCTCCCTCTCTCTGGTACACACTCTGGGTTAAGCCAGTTACCGTGTCACAACCAGCCCTGCCAAGAAGCCCATGTGGTAAAGGACTGAGTCCGCTGATCAACAGCCAGCAAGAAACTGTGGCCTGACAACAGCCATGTAAGTGAGGATCCTCCAGCCTCAGCCAGTCTTTTGGATAACTTAACTACACCCTCATGAGAGAGATTGAGACAGAACCACTCAGCTAAGCCACTTCTGACCCCCAGAAACTGAGTATGATAATAATAAATGCTTGTTGTTTTCAGTGGCTAAGTCATGGGATCATTTGTTACGCAGCAGTAGTAACTATTACACCAGCCTACTCCTGAAATGCGGGAGTTAGACCTAAGTCTACATTTGGTACGTAGATTGCTTAGGATGCCCATGTTCCGGCCTAATTGCTACTCATAGGATGGCATGCCAGCACCTACAAATGACCAAATATGCTCTTTAGATGCTGGAAAAAAAGAAAGAAGGGAGCCGATGTAACCCAGTCTGGGCTCTCTGTGGAACGGAGCTGGATAAAGAAAGGACATCCCTATGGTCAGGAACAAGTGCCTGAAGCTGCTCGGGAAGCACAGCATGGAGACCTTCACAGAGGTCCTTTCATGTGTCTGCTCCAAGCAAACAGACTCTGGGCTGGAAAGGGATTCACAGGCTAAGTAGAGGTTTACTGCGAAACAGTTCACTTAACGTAGGCACCCTGAGAGCCGCCACTTTGGATATGGGATAAGACCCCAGTTAAAATGCACATGCCATGTGAGAGAGGAGCAAAAAACCTCTTCCACGGATTCTTACAGAAGAAGAGAGATTGCTTAATGAGGTTAATTTTTATAGCACAAACAGGAGAGGGGAAAAATGAGAATAAGGACCAAGTTTGTTTCAAACGTAGTGCTGTCAAGGGCAACTAACTGATTAAAAAATCAAAAACAGCACCAGCAATAACAACAAAGCCAACACAGCGGTTCACACCTTAGCTGCATAGAATGCTTTGGGGCTTTTAAACAACCTGATGTCTAATCTATTAATTCAGTGTCTGTGAAGGTAAGAACAGACGGCAGTGTTAGTTATTTTTTTAAAAGCGCTTCCTGGATAATTCAAGGGTGTAGCCAAGTTTGAGAACCACTAAGCTGTGGGGATAGGAGGTATCCAAGAAGAATGCTGGGAGAGCGAGGAGGGAAAAAACACACTGAATTCAACACATTTGTCCCGTCACTTTCACAAAGAGAGCCTAAATGCTCTGGCTGCCGCCGTTTACCGGACAACATGCTACCTCGGTATCATATTCTTCATTTCTCACAGTACCAAGCGTGCTGTTGACATTCTACAAATGTTCAATAATAACAACGATCGGCTGTCAGTTCCGTTGTAGCTGTCACTGTTGTACAGCTGTCTATCAGGCAAGACGTTGTTCAGCACATTCCGAGTATTTGGACAACACAGCGTGGGCCAGATCAGTCTAGCACAACCCCTAGGGCAATGAAAGCACAAGTGGAATGTCAACAGCAGCAGTTCCTGGACTGTCACCTTGTCGTCCCACAGCTCCGTGGCTCCATTGGCTTCCCAGAAAATCTGGGTCTCTCTCTGTCCTCTCTCATGTTTGCAGCCATCCTACATCCTCTCCCTTGCTGCGATTTGCTGTGGCCTCAGCTCAGAATCCAGATTATCTCCCAGAGAAATGGTCCTCTGCCTCCTCTTCCTCTTAACAAAACATTTCTAAGATCACCTGCTGTAAACCTGTTTGGTGGTTGTGGGAAACCCTCGAAGGATTGATAAGGAATAACCAATAGAAGATCAAAGCCTTAAGAAAAATCACATTTCCGATGTCATACACAATGACCTTGCATTGTGAGTAGCTTAAAATTATTGTCCGCCCAGGCTTTCATGTGTCAATGTAGAATCTTTACATTACAAAATGCAAGCTTTTGCTTTGCTTTAATAATGTCTTTAGGCTTCTAGTGGGAATTCCTTCAATATGCAAAGATGTCAATTGGAGAATAAGAAAAGTATCTGTAGGACTCCGTGACCTGTAGGCATTCTTTGGTAGAGTGAGATATTTTTTAAACATACGAAAAAATATTCGTGCCTCATCTTCTCCAGGAAAGCATGATGCCATAACTCTGACACGAGGCTGTTGTGTAACTTAGGACTGTGAGCAAGTTTCCTCTGTCAGCTGTAGCAGGCCACGACAACTCAGTGAGAAAATAAAGCAAGAGAAATGCAATCCTCCTGTGAATGCAAATAGCTAATTTAATGAGTTACACAGTAGACACACACAAAAACAAAAGAGGAAAATGCAAACAAGATTCTGGCTCTTTATTTGTGTGAGCCGCCCTCCTTTTCTCGCACAACCCCCCCCCCCCCCGCAAAAGGCTCCAAGTTTCAAGTTTTCTTCTTTATAATCCAGAGACCAAAGAAGTGCAAAGACATAATTTCTTTTTTAATTAAAAGGACTTTTACCATAGTAACGCCACATATTTTTACACACAGCCCATTGAGAAGAAGCAGGGGTGTATGACAAAGCAGGGTTAAAGCCCAGGTGTAATTTGTGTGCCTGAAATTCCTTATTATAATAATATGAACTAGAAAGGTGCAATTATTATGCAACAATAAAGGACTATTGTATTGAAGGCTTACTCGTTCATTGTCGGGTTTCAGGTATGTTTTTACTGCTGCTTTGTGCAATTGTATAACGGAGCCTGCGGCATTGTAGTGCAATGGCACCGACGCAATGACACACACGGCAGGTAGGACACGGAGGGGTTTTGGTTACGGCTCTATTTGTCATTGCAAACAACTGGGGCAAACTGCATATTCATCAACATGAAATGCCTTAAACAAATTATGATAGATCTATTCATTGAGATACAAAAGCAAGTTTTAAAACAGTGAGGTGATTTTTGAAACTCTCCTTAACAGATATAGTTACCATATTTTCCCGTGTATGCTGCGCACTTTTGGGGCCCAAATTTTTTAGGGAAGAGAAGGATGCACATCATACGTGGGCAGTACCTAAAACACCTTGTATCTGTTCTTGTGTTTTGTAATTATTTGTTCCATAAAATTTCTTGTAGCATGATATGTCCAAGAATAAAGGCTAAAATTCCTTTATAATACAAAAAAAAAAAAAGTATCTAAATATAAATAAATAAATAATTGGATTAAGAAGTTAAAACGAAAGATTTTTTTCCTAAAACGTTGGGCCAAAAACATGGGTGTGCCTTACACATGGCAAAACACGGGTATATAAAATTGGAAAGATGCATTTTAGTATGTATAATATGCAGTCGTTTGCAGGACAAAAGGAGGATTAGACATGCATATATAATTTGCAAATGCATGGGCTGATAAAGAAAAACTAATAATTATGGAGGAGAGGATTAAGAGAATAAGAATTAGGGTTAGGAGGGATAATTTTAAACTTTTCTGTGTTGTATGCTGTTTGTACTTTTCTTTGAAATGCTTCACCTTGGGAACCTCTCCTGCATGTGGGGTCTCTGACTCTCATTTTTGCAGGGTTCCCCTACATACGTACGTATTAAATGTGGTTATTTCCTCTCGCTAAAAATAAATAAAATAAAATACTTCAACATAGATAGTATGGTATATACGTGTATGTTCATTATTCCTAACTCATTTCTGTACCCCAGGGGATTAAAATTTGAAATAACTTAATCAGGAATATAAACTTAAATATTAATAATAATTAGCACATTAAACTGTCAATCAAAAGCTGGCATTTTACAAAC
>VMDR010028494.1:0-13123 GCA_007922815.1 Macrotus californicus
GACATTTGTATTTCCTCTCTGAAATTCCTGTCCAATTTTCCTATGGGGTTTTTCTTTTTCTATACGTACTCAATCTATGCCAGATACTAATGGTTTTTCAATTGTATTACAGATAGTTTATCTGATTTAGTGGCCTGTTTTTTTCTTCTCTCTAGGTGTTATTGTCGAAAAAAGATTCTTATTTTCAGTATTAAAATCACCATCTTTTTACTTTTATATTTTGCATGCTGTTTAAGAAACCCTCTCTTGCCTCAAGGGTATGAAGATAATCTTGCATTTTATACAAGCTTTAGAATTTTGCTTTTCACTGTGATTTTTTTTTCCTCTAGGTGTGAGGGTTTCAGTGTTATGTCATGTCATGTCATGTATGACGATTGTCCCAGCATCATTGTGAATGTTAGTTTTTTCCCAATCTCCAATGTCCCTTCTGTCCTAGGTCAAGCTTCTGTAGATTTGTTTCTAGGTTTCTAATTTGTTCCCAGTTTCTGTTTGTTGATACCTGCACCACTGCAGCACTATCTTCAAAAGTCCAAGTATCTGATGGGGCAAGTCTTTTCATGAGTGTTCTTGGTCCTCTGTTCTTCCTTCATAAATTTAGAGTGAGCTTGTAGAGAATGGGAAGCTTTTGGAGTTTTTTTATTTTTATTTCCTTGCTAGGAGTATTCTTGTATATGAATATTGAATTCTGTGAATGCTCTGTTACACTTAACTGAGATTTTACATTCTTTTCCATAAATCTATTCATGTGATTAATTATACTAATTTTCTGAAATTAACACAAACTTGTGTTATGGGAATGGGCTCGCTTTTTCCATTGATTTAATATATTTTTATACATTGCTGGGTTCAGCACGCTAAAACTCTTCTAAGGATTTGGGGAATCTGTGTTAATGAATGAGCTTAGGCTGGTTCCCCCTTTTCTTCTTTACTCTGGAATAAAGTCAGAATTATGTTTCTCCTGTTGTTTGATAGGATTTACGTATAAACTGATCGGGGCCTGGGATTTTCATTATTTCACTGTGGTTTTCATTATTGATAACTGATTAAATTTTCTTGATGGTCTGTGCTTATTAGATATTTTTCTCTTCCTCACTCAGTTTTGGTAAGTTGACTTTTTCTAGGAATTTATTTTACTATATTAATTTAAGTTTTCAAATTTATTGCTATAAACTTTTCAGAATGTTCAATTGTCTAATCTCTGTAGGCCCCATTTTTTATTTCTAATATTGTTTTGTCCTTTTTTCCCTACTTTTGCCATAAGTTTGTCTTTTTGTATTTTATTAGTCTCAATGGATCTTTTCAGAGAATCAGTTTTTAGCATTGCTTATCCTTTCCGTTTTTTATTCCTGACTCTATTGATACTGTTCTTATGGTTTTCTTCCTTCTACTTTCTTTAGATCTTAATTTGTTATAATTTTAAAAGGAATGACAGAACTTGACTTCACTGAATTTTGTACAATTTATTTTTGGAACACTTAAATATCATTATTATCTTGCAACATTTTGAAGTTTATACTTACTAAAGAATTAGCGATACATTATTTTTCAAAATGCCATTGATGATCTTTTAAAAATACTATAAAAAAAGTATAGTATGTCCATATGCATTTTATCAGAAAACCCTAAATCAAAGAAATGTAACCCATTTAGGCACGCGGAATAAAAGATGCTACAGAAATCATCTTTGAGATGTCAAAAGACGAAAGAAAAGATTTCTACAGGACTATAGCATGGGGTCTGAACCGGCCTTTGTTTGCAGTTTATAGAAGAGTGCTTCGCATGTATGATGACAGAAACCATGTGGGAAAGTATGAAAACTTGTAATGCTGCATGATTTCATGTAATTAGGGGGAGTACTTAAGGAATTCTCTCTTTTTTCTTTTAAATAGAGTTACAGTCACAGCCTTAATTGGAGACAGCTACACTATGAATTACTGTTGGGTTGTTTCTCCAGGTCCATGTTGTGAATATGGTGAAACCTTGTAATTAAGGTCTCTTTTAGAAATTAAAATCTAAGTAACTTTATGTAGGTTTGTCAAAGTCAGCTTTCCAGTAACATTATAAAAACTAATAGTGATTAAAGATTTAGAAAGTGTGAGCTCTATAAAATTCATTGGTAACATTTTTCCTATTCATTTTTCTGTCGATAGTCTACCATTTCCTAGTTCAGTGACTTGTTTTTTTAAATAACTATATTTCTGGATACACTGCATGGATTTCTGTTAGTAGGTAACTTGGGAAGGCATCATATTTACAATGCAATGATTATATGGTATTTTGACATATTTTTTATTTCTCTTTGGGAATTTCAGGTGTTAGTGTAATAGTATAGCTTACTAGATACTATTTTTTAAAAACAGCATTGCATTGACTATATTGCATACTTGCCCACTAAAACAAAGAGCCTCTACTTTGGAGTGAGAGCGTGTCAGCTGTCCATGCATGAGTAGAGAAAATGGAGAGAACTTTAAATTTTTTAGTGCCTTGTGAGAATTTACCATAGGTTTTCTTTCTAGCTCTGGCTTACAATGTCATCAGTAAGTCTTTCAGAATTGCTATGATATTAGATGCCTGAACCAAACTTTTACAGGAACAATTGGCATAGGAGCAAATATGTTTTAAGTATTGAATTTTATAGAGAAAATTGGAAAGTGCTCACTTTTATTATAGCTAAAAGTATTCTTTGTTTTTTAAAAGTAGAAGTGTTACTTTTTATTGATATGCTTTGAAATTGGTTACTTTGAAAATACTATCAGTATGCTAAGTGACTTAACATTTGACTCCTTAATTAAAATTCTGATTTTTATTAAAGTTTTTAGCATTCTCTGTTTTAACTGATCCTTTTTTAAACTTTCTTTAAATTTCCAGATATACACCTGAAGAAATTGAAAAGCTCAAGGAGTAAGTTTAAAGTTTTTTATTCATTGATTCTGATAGTTGGGTTCTATTATTATTTTGTCTTCTATATTTTTAAAGTTTCACTTTGAAATGTCGAGAGATTTTTGGCAGACTGGTCTAACTGAATCCTGCTGTTAAGCACAACTGACCATAACTAGCTCTGTACCTGCAGAGTAGCCATGTCCGTAATGTAGTCTCCTCCTGTTGTCAGTTAACAAATCAGATGCATCCTTAGACCATTGCTGGGGTTACAGAAGATATCAGATGGCCATTCTTGGTGGCCTTAAGTCTAAATCTGGGGAACCTATATACCAGGATTGAAACCAAGGTTAGCTCAGTTTAAAAAGCGACTTGGCAGTGTTCCACTGAACACCTGAGCTATTCCACTTAATCGCTATCCCATAAAGGCTGTTTCACAGGAAACAATTTTGCTTCATTGAGTTAGGACCATAAAGTATGGATTAATGTATTGTATGGATCATGAAAAAAGTTGAAGGTTGGTCCTGTTTATGATGATAAGGACTTACGAAATTTTTCAGGTATCTGAGAAGAGCTTGTTGGGAATATTCAAAAGTGAAAAATCTGGGGATTGCCTGGGAGATTGTGTCAATAACCTGAGGGGAAATTTGGTCTTTTTTGAACACATATCCAAGTTACTTATTTCTTCTCTGACCCAGGAAAAAGGCAATTGCTGCCTGTCTTTTTTTCACCCACAGACAACTGTGGACCCCCAAAAAAGGCCACACTTTCAAACTTTGGCTCTCAAAGTATTGCTGCCCACAACTTCCAAACCAGTCAAATGGGAAGAAGAAGAATGAAGAATAAATGATGAAATTAAAAGGGAGAAAACAGTTGAACCCAATGCTGATTGGCAGACTCTTGTTTTAGGCTCCGGATAAAGCATGGCAATGACTGGGCAACAATAGGGGCGGCGCTAGGAAGAAGTGCCTCTTCCGTCAAAGATCGGTGCCGACTGATGAAGGACACTTGCAACACAGGTACTGCGACCGCTGCGGCGGGGGTGGGGGGGGTCACATTTGAGCCTCTCGCCCCTTCAGATACCTCTTTCTCTTCCCTTCTGCAAAGAAATTCATCGTTCACTTCAGCTCAAATTTTATTTTCTAGTCTTCCTTTTTCATCAAGCTTACTAGAGCTAACTAATTCTTTATTTTTGTGCTTTTGCATAAACATGACACTGTTCACAGAGACGACAGCGTCTCCATCTCATAGGTCTTCAGTCTAGCATGTGTCCATTTGGAGCAGTTCAAACCTGCTCCAGTCGGGAAGTATTTATTGTCAAGGGTTATATACACGTATTTTAAAGGCAGAAGCGATTTTCATTTAAGCTCATCTGCTGAACTTGTAACAATAGCTTATCAGCTCATGTCTATGAAAAACTTTAGTTCCAAGCAAGTCCCAACTTAAAAGCTCATGTTTAATGGTTTTTATGCATTTTGCTTATTTTCAAACAAAGTAAATTTTTCCATAGAAAAAAAACCTATGATTGGAGTTTTAGTCCCTAGGCCAAATCACAAATGCCTCTTTAATCCTTAATGCAAACACATGTATAGATAGCTCTGGTAAACCTAAGGTTTGTGACTAACAGCAATATTGAGGCTCTGCCACTAAACTCTCATTTAACCTTTTGAGCCTGTTTTCTCTGTAAAATGAAGAGGTTAGAATAGGTGATGTCATCATTTCCTTTTAGCCCTAATGTTCTCTGAAGTCTCTCATCAGTCTTTTAATAAGAAAAACAGTTCTCAAGATAAGCTTGAGCTTCCAGGAAATAAATTTTCTTTCCTCACCCCCACGCCCCGCTAAAGTGGAACCAGTAATGTCTCCTGCTTAACCACCCCACCAGCACTATTAGCTGCAAAATGATGAAGACATAAACCCTCCTCACTCTCATGCTCTGGTTAATGACAGCTTAATGAGGCAGGCACGGGAACTTTAGGTATAGGATGTACCCCAGAGGTTTATGTAAGAACCCCCTTTGTAAACATAATCTGGACAAACTCCCTTCCTTGATAGCCGGCCTGAGGGATCAGTCTGCACCTTACTTTCTGTGTTGCTACATGTTGTTTCTGCAAGTTTTCTCTTCTGAACTACACCATGAGACAGCAGCCTGGGTTTCCCCTTTCTTTCCTACCATGCTAAAATAGAGAGCAGGTCATCATCTTGAATCCATGGTGTCCAGCCTGTACCTAGCACATAATAGACAGGCAATAAATATTTGTTGATTAAACGAGTCTTTGAAGTAAGCACTTAACCCTTTTAAATGTTTCCAGAAGTTTTTAGCTACTATTAACAAAATGAAAACAGAAGGATTTTCCCCGTTTTTCTACTGAAGCTCCTTAAGAAAAGACAAAGAGAAATGTCACCTTCTATTAGTAGGATTATGAGTTCAGAAAAACCTGAATTAAAAATATGTGCGCATACCAGTCTGAGACTTATATGTCATCACAGTAGCTTGGAGGTGGAACAGTGGGGAAAGGAGGTGGTATAAACCAAAGTGGGTGGGAGGCCATGCGTGTTACTCCACTTTCCCCTCCCCATATATTCCTATAAATAAAGGTCTCTGTTGAGCCTGTGCCACTCCTGCAGAGCAGAGATGCTTAGGTGAGCCTGAGGTAAAGGTAAGGGTTTCTGTGTCCATCAAGCTGTCGCTGAAGCTCTTCCCACGTAGGACTTAGAGTAACTTGAGAGCACGTAATTCTTTCTAGTAACGTCTGGATAGTTTTTCTTAGAGTCAGTTTGTGCTTTCTATTAGGATTCTCTATTTTCTTTTGTGCCAAGAACCTGACTGGTTTAGTAAAATGCAGCCATCTCATATGTAGTCTCCTACTTGATTGTCACTCAGAAATACTTTTAGTGTTACTGCCTACTTCCCATCAGTCCTTGGAAATACAAGGCTGAGTCTGATTTGAAAAAAAAAAAGGAGAAGGTAGCAGTAGTATTCTGGGTGATTTTCTTCTCGCAGGGAAGTGGACAGAAGAAGAGGAAAAGAGACTCGCAGAGGTGGTTCATGAACTGACGAGCACTGAGCCAGGTGACATCGTCACCCAGGGCGTGTCTTGGGCAGCTGTGGCAGAACGAGTGGGTACCCGCTCAGAAAAGCAGTGTCGTTCTAAATGGCTCAACTACCTGAACTGGAAACAGAGTGGAGGTACGGAGTGGACCAAGGAAGATGAAATCAATCTCATCCTCAGGTTTGTATCCTAAATCTGCTTAATTGCTGTGGGTGTCTTGATTGATTGTCCTCTTTCGGTTTCCCTAGGTGCCTAATGTCTGACAAGCATCTTTTTCATAGAGAGCCACTGTTTAGGATCCTAAGTATTTCATATTGCACCCTCTTTGTTTTGTGTTTGTTCCTTTTGGTGGTTTTAGTGCTTGTGCAAAGTACCAGATTAAAGCCGTGGAGACTGAAGTCCTCTGTATCCACAGCACGGGTGCAGCACGGGCAGCGGCACTGCGGCTTTTCCACGGTCCCAGCCACGTGCCCATTCCTAGCCGAGGGGCCACGCTGCGGTGCCAGGGCTGTTCAGTCTCTTTGCCCTTGGTCTTGGGTGGCTGCTGTGCTAGGACTGCAAAGAAGGGGGCCCAGTCTGCCATTTACCCACACCTTCAGACTGGGCCAGATCAGACACTTCTGTTTCATACCTGTCAAAAATTAACTTTAAGGTAGTAATCCCAAGTTTATTGTTTTCATTAGTTAGCTTAACCATTAAGACTCAGTGACTCAATAGGCAAAAATACCAGCAAGAAAATATTTGAGACACTGAAGTAATTAATAGAAGCTGTCATTGTGACTGCGCCCTACTGAAAATCAAAATCAGCATGAAAGTTAAAGCTAGAAAACAAACCATTAAAACCCCAAATTTAGTTGGGTTTTATTTTGGGAATTTAGGGGGAGGGGTTTGGTTGCTGCTGGAGTATTGTTTCTGTCTTGCCATTTTGTTTGGGGTTTTGTTTTTAATAGTTTTTTTAAAACTAGTCTTTATAAATAGCTCATTTCTAAACTTTTTTTTAATTTTACAAGTGGAAAAGCTCAGGTCCTAGAAATAACGTACTGTAGTATACCACTACACAGCACTGCACAACACTGTACAACCAAACCTGTTCCAGCCTCTTCTAACCTGTAGCTACTCCCTTTCCTTCCCAGTGCCTCTTCTGGTTCATCTGTGACTCAGCCCGTTGGTTGTGCCATTAAGGAAAGGCTGTTGCTGGTGATATTTCATAGCCCTTAGCTCCTGCAATCATTTCCCATGAGATGCCGTTGTTTCCCAACATAACAATAGCATCTCAGAGACAACCTGCCAGTCCTGTTCTCTCCAGAGCCATCGTGAGAAGTCAGAGGAGGATTCTTATGGAGAAATACATTAACATCTAACAGGTGCTTATTTTGTAACCTGTAGGATAGCAGAGCTTGATGTAGCTGATGAAAATGACATAAACTGGGATCTCTTAGCGGAGGGATGGAGCAGCGTCCGTTCACCACAGTGGCTTCGAAGTAAATGGTGGACCATCAAAAGGCAAATCGCAAACCATAAAGACGTTTCATTCCCTGGTAAGGTAGCATTCGCTTAAGTCCTTCCCTTGTCTTACCCACGTTTCTCCTCTGTCTCAGCTGAAGAGGTGTGGGTCCTGGATTTTTCACTTGAAGCCCTGTTTCTTTGGAAAATAAGAGTTGATGTGATTGGTACTTTTCAGGGCACCTAAGATAAAAATGTACATATTCTCTTGTTTTCACACAAACTATGAAAAGGACTAAATTTTACATAACATTTTCAACATTTACATAACAATTTCAATTTGTGTACAAAGATAAATTTTTGAAAACGGATGTTTAATCAACTTTTCTTAATTTCAAATACCTTGTTATGTAGAGAAATTCTGTGATAATTTACTTTGTGGCACAAAGGCTCTGTAAATGTCTAATTTCATTTGCTACGTGAACTGCAGATGTTCAGCTGGGGTTGCTTAAACATGAGGCACGGTCTTCTTTTCACTTCCCTGCTGTGCACTAGGCACTAAACTGAATTGCACAGTCCACTTAATTTAGGCAGTCAGATTTATGCCGCTGCGTGTTGTTCTTCAGTGTCCATGTCTCCAAAGGAAAATTAGATGTTGAGAAAATTAGGCTTAATGAAATTTTTTGTGATTAAATACCCCATTATAAATTTATAAATCTGATAAAACCAAAACAGTGAATGAATACTAACGTAACATGAACCCAGCCAGATTGCAGCATCACCTGGGGGGTTGATGTAGTCCATCCTGACCAGTAGAGGAGGGCACGTGTAGAATGGGCTTTCCTGTACAGGAACTCAAAGTGGTTGCATGTACTGTTTGGAAAAGATCAGCTCTTGTTCTGGAGTTGTGAGTTAGGTTCAGAGTCGACAAATTATGCTCTTGCAACAGCCAAAACAGACCATTGCCCTTGAGTTCTTGGCGGAAAAGTACACTATTCATTTTAAAATGAAAATAAGCTATTTAGCATTACCAGCGTCCTTCCTAAATAATAATTTTTATGAACCCGGCTGGTGTGGCTCAGCGGATTGAGCGCGGGACTACAAACCAAAGGGCCGCTGGTTCCATTCCCAGTCAGGGTATGTGCCTGGGTTGCGAGCCAGGTCCCCAGAAACGGGTACATGAGAGGCAACCACACATTGGTGTTTCTCTCCCTCTCTTCCTCCCTCCCTCCCTTCCTCTCTTTCTAAAAATGAATAAATAAAATCTTTAAAAACAAATTAACTTTTTAAAAAAATTTTATGAAGAATCACTAGAACACAGAAAATGTCCTATTTCCATGTTCCTCACAATAGCTATTTTTCAATGCATCTTAGATGGCAAGAACAATACCATGTTATAAAAATTTTAATCTGTATGATGGAGAACATTAGCAAAAATTTCCAGACAGTTGTAGTTTTAAAATATTTTTTTATTATTTTGGTCAGATTTCTCATACAGCATACAATTATTTACTCCAAATACTTTCTCTCCTTACCCCCCACCTCCCTTGCTGCATAGATGGTAGTCTTTCAGAGAATCAGTGTTCTTTTTGTCTACCTCTCTCCTTTCAGTCTTAATAAAAGGTCTGAAACAATTACATGAGAATCAGAAAAACAACCCCACACTTTTGGAGAGTAAATCAGGATCTGGAGTTCCAAACAGTAACCCCAATTCCAGTGTACAGCACGTTCAGATCAGAGTCGCCCGCCTGGAAGACAATGCGGCCGTCTCTCCGAGCCCCGTGACGGCCCTGCAGATCCCAGTCCAGATTACCCACGTCGGTAAGTCTCCTTGCTGCGTGACCTGTGTGATTTGGCTAATGACTGACACCTTTCAGTCTTCTAGAATGTTGATGGAATTTATCTAAGTCGATGAAAGTACCCTATGATCCTGTTTGAAAATCACTGGGCCACCTACATAATTAACATATATCTGTATATGCAGTGACTGTCAAAGTTACCTTACAGACGTTTAAATTAATCATGCCTGTCTTACTCTTAAATTTCTAATTCAAGCTTTAGCCTTCTACCAGTGTAATAAAGCCTGAAGAATCTTCTTTGGCACTGCTTGTTTCTGTACTCTTGAGAATTGCAAAGCAACTGAAATACCGGTCCACCATAACTATGAGAGCTACTGTTGGCTGGAGATGGATTTGTGCATGGAGATTGTTACAATTTTCATTGACTGTTGAGTTGACAATACTTTTTGGGAAAATAGCAAACATTTTATAAACGATAACTTAATATTCATTCACAGCTTAGTTTCAAGCCACATTTGTCTGCAGCCAATTTTCTTACCCCTGATTTAGGTTATTTATCTGGAATCACTTCAGATATTCTACGCATGATCTTGAGAATCCATCAGATAGTAAGAGAAATAACACAAATGAAGTCCACTTGTCTTGGTAAAGGTGTCACATTTCTTTCAAACTGAAAAGTGTTACAGTCAGAATATAATAAACACTCCACATGAAAAGTCAATTCCAAATAATTTTTTCAGATGGATTTACCTACAGGTGCAACTGAAAGCACCGAAAGAGATCACATTTCTTCTAATAAGTCTTAGTTCTATGTAACCTTCAGCAGACCCTGGTGAGTTCTGAGTCTCAGTTGGCACCTGTAAAGAGATTATGCTGTCTGATCTCTACAGGGGTCTTCAGTCTCCCAGATGAGGTGGTTCTGAAATAAAACTTCTGTTTATCTCATGTTTTTGATCCCCACAACTGTGTGAGATAAACAGCAGATAAAGGCTATGAACATTAGTTTGAATTGCAGTAAGCTACTCGCCCAGGTTTCCATTGCTGGGAAGCAGTGCCACTGGAACCTAAAACCTAGTGTTTTGAGGATGTCTACCATTCTAGCCATCTGGACTGCTTCCCAGAATGTCCAAGTTCCTATTTTTTTACAAGTTAGCCTTAGTGTATCCCTCTTACTTCCTAACATTAGAAATACTTTATATCCATACCAGGGGTTAGCAAATATTGTCTCTGTCAGTTACTCAACTCTGCCATTGTAGTGCAGGAGCAACCATAGAACATGAATGAACATGTGTGGATATTTACAAAAACTCGTAGTGGGCTGTATTTGGCAGCAGGCCATAGTTTGCCAATCTTTGATCTATGTCGTCCCAGATAAATCCATTAGGTTTCTGAATATCTCATAAGAAATTTAAATGAATTCAGGTTTCCAGACAGATTATTCAGTATGAGATTGCCTTCATTATAATTTACAGAATATTTTGTTGTTGTCCTTGTTCTTACCACAGCCTCAGCAGACTCCCCTGCTGCTGCCGTCGACTCGGAAACTATAACACTAAACAGTGGAACACTACAGACGTTTGAGATTCTTCCAGTGAGTACTACCTCATGAAGCAGATATCGGCCATCTGTATGCATAAGAAAGATCAGCTGGTGTCAGTTTTAGAAATGCTACACACTGTATAAGCAAATGACCGGCATTAAGTGCAATTATGTCCATGGTTTTGAGGCTAGTTAGAAGACAACATAAATCAGACTTCCACTTTTATAAATAATTTTTTAGTCTTTTGCTTCATCTGTATATAAACCAATAATATGTTCTTTTAATATATGACGACAGTGCTAATGAGTAAGGTACATAGTAGGGTTTGTAGTGAGTCATAAGTAAATACATAAAACCAAAAGGTTCATGTTGGTTATCTGAGGAAAAGTTTGTGGAATAAATTATTTAACAGTATCCATTCAGTAAACATTATACTAGCCATTGGGGACACAGAATTTAAAAGTCCCAGTCCTAAATGGTATAGCCATTTGCGGAGACAGTCTTGCAGTCTCTGAAAAGGTTAAAAATACAGTTATCGTCTGACCTAATTCTAATCCCAGATACCCCTAAGAGAAACATGTCCACATAAAAACCTGTACATGAATGTTCATACTCATAATAACCAAAAAATGAAATCAACCGGAACGCCCACCCACTAATAAGTAGGTAAACTAAAGTGTCCCACAGGCACACAAATGAATGTTTGGCAGTGAGAGAATGAAGGACTGATACACACTACAGTCAGGGTGAACCTTGGAAACATACTAAGAAACTAGACACAGAATAACCATACAGCGTGTGACTCGCATTTACCTGAACCGTCCAAAATAGGCAAACCTATTTAGATAGAAGGTAGATTAGTCGTGGTCTATACTAAGAGGCACAGAGAAACGGGTGAGACTGCTAATTTGAAAGATGTTCTCTTTGGGGTAATGGAAATTGTTTTTAAAGTCCCAGTCCTTGCCCTGCTTTCTAAAAGAGGGTAAAGCCAGATTTAGCTCGATTTTCATAAATATAAAATAGATTTTAAATTGTGTCCAGATTGATTTGCTTTGAAGAACGTAGGAGGCATTAGTGCCAGTGTATTTTCTCCACAGCCCAATCTCACAAGGACGGCCAACACAACAAAAAGTTCTCTCGGAGGATGGCTTTGGGGCCTCTACTAGTTCACTTAAGCCTCAGTTTCCTAATCCAGTGGTCTACAAAATAGGGATGTATAAGGTAACCATTTTTCATAGGTAGAAAACAGAACGTCCTTTTTCTTTTTTTCTACCTTTCTCTTCCCCCGGCTAAATAAACACTGTATACACATATATTTGAGGTCCAGGTTTTTAATCACCAGGGTAAAATGGAATATTTGGACACCTCTATTCTGATTTATTGATAGAGGGATAATAGTGCCTCCACCTCAACAAACTGTGAGCACTGAATGTGTATTAAATAAAGTACATACATGTACCTATAAAATACTTAGTGCATGACCACACGTGACTAGTAAACACAACCGTCAGGAAAACAGCTCTCACTTTTATGGAGACGGAAAGAGGAAACTGAGCGCCCACTGTGTATCAGGCACCACTGTAATCATTTCCACACTCACAGCCTCTCCCATGAGCACGCCTCACGTTAGCAGTAAGGACACCTAGACTCGTCTGTGCCCAGGAGAGCAGTTGTGGCTGAAGTCCTCAGAACCACACTGAGCTAAAGAACAGCTCCTGTGACTCCAGCTCTGTTTTAAGGGCAAATATTGAGTTGGCCAAAAAGCCTGTTTAGTTTTTCCCATAAAATAAAAAACACGTTTTTTCATTTTCACCAGTAACTTTATTGATTGGGATATTTTGAGTATGTCAGCTATCTCCCACTGCTGGCTTCAGTGGGTAGAGGGGACGGGTGCTGCTAAACATCTTGCCGTGCATGGGACAGCCCCACTGCAAAGAATAACTTGGCCAAAATGTCAATAGTACCAAGAAACTTATTAGCAAACACTTTTGACATGTTCAGTCACAGCCCCTTCTCCATACACTGTGCAAATCTTTCTTTTGCATTTCCGTTGGTTTTACCTTTCTTGAAATAAAGTATAACACACTGAACATGTCTGTCTCCTTCCCTCTTCGATATTAAAATGGCTACACCAAAATTCTCCAATTCTGATTTTTGTTAATGCACACTGATATGACAGCTCTCACAATATAGCTAACAAAATTGCTTTGAACGAAGTTAAAGACAACTACGCACTATTAGAGCCATCTTACGGGGACAAATTTAACTTTGTGGCCAACACTTTTCCTTTAGAATTCAAATTACTATAGAAGCTTATGGCTGTGAAAGGTGTATGGGTATTGAGTAGTTATACTTCTGTACTCTCAAAAATCTAAATGTATTTATCTGTTCATCAGCTTTTCAAATAGGAATTT
>VMDR010028495.1:0-13125 GCA_007922815.1 Macrotus californicus
TGAGCTGGTCTAGGATAAAGGCTGAGGGCCTTAGGGAAGTACCAGGGTATTTTGGATCTGATAAAATTTTAGGGATATTTCCCATTCACAAGGTATTTATTATTTTCGTAATGCAAGTGGAGTAAAGAAGCTCTAGCAATTAACCACAATGGGAACCGATTTGATGGTTAATTTTTTTATGTATAGTTCTTCACTATTTATGATAGAGTAAATTATATTTAGTTGAATGTATTTGAAGAAGTAGCACTTTGTCTTAGTCATTTTTGATTAAAATCTTTATAAAATGTATTACAAATTTTATTTTCTTAAAGCTTACCAAATATCTACCTTTATCAAGGTTATAGCCATGAATACTTTTTGTGCTTTGCTTTACTGCAGCAATAATATATTTGTATTTTAATGAAGGTTGATAACATTGAGACTATGCAAGTCTTTTTCTGTTTACTGTGCATTTATATAAGTGGCATTATTATTTTATTTCCTTTTTACCTATAGTTATTCTTAGCTTGTCAGTTTTTGGCAGGACTGACTAATTTTTGGCTTTTATTATGCTGTATAATCTTTATTCTGCTCTATAATCTAACCTACTAAAAACTGACCTCCCAGGGTTAGTGAGGTAGGTAAGCTTTGTTAAAATCGTAGACTGTGTTAATACGTGAATATAGGCTTGGGAGTGATTATCACCTCTCATGGTTGAGAAGAGTACATGGGCTTTGTTTAAGCTTTTTCTAGTTTATTCCTCTGCTCTGGGTATAATTGATTGCAGTCACTTAATGTGTGAATGACTATGAGATATATTTGGGCTGCTGTCATTTCTCCTTCAGGTGACACTGATATTTAAATTTTTAAAGCACTTTTTTTCTCTGTAGTAGCAAAATCTGAGAACATGTACAGATAAACGGTTTGTTTATATTAAATGTGTTAGAACATGAACTTGAATGTCAACCAATTGTGACTTAAAGGTACAGTATATAAAATACTTATTAAATAACAAATATTTTTGGCACAAAATAGATTAAGTTGATTTGGATTTATAATTAATGGTAGGGATTAATGCATAAAACTCTAATATGCCATGATAAAGAATATTCTTTTGAATACATTTTAGCCTGTCCTGGTATGAAGAAGGCTTTCTGTAAATGTAAAGGGGAAAAAGGACATTTAAACTACCTCTGTTGTTCTTGAGAATAGAGACTGAATTGATCAGTTAAGAATTATTTTTCAAAGTCATTCTTTGGTACTAGATGGAACATAATAATTTATTAATTGAATGGGTTCTATGTAGTTGCTGAGCCTTGTGGCTCTTGTTTGAACCTTTCTTTAACTCAGGCTTCCTCTCATTCATCTATCTAGTTTACTGAATGAGGGGGATAGACAAGGACCAGATGTGCCTCTTTCTTCACTATAGCACTCTTGACTTTTTGCTGACTTCTACATACAGGGGTGGGCAAATGTAGGTTTATAGTCGTGAGTATGCAAAACACAAAGTTTATTGTGTATTATTATTAATTATTGTATTTTTTATTTGTATTATAAGTGTAAACCTACTTTTGCCCACCCCTGAAAATTGTTAATCATTTGGAAAAAAGTTAAATTTATACCTCACATCATAGAAAAATGAACTGCAAATGGACCAGAGATCTCAATATAAGAATGAACTGCACAGATATGAAAGAAAATATGAATGAATTCTTCTATAATCTGGGTGTAAGGAAAGGTTTTTCTCTCTCTAACTCAAAATCCGATTCAACAAAAGGAAAGAGTGATAAAGTTTTGAATTTCTAAAAATTGAAGACTTCTACATGGCAAAAAACACTAACAACAAAGTAAAAAAGACATATAAAACTGAGAGAAAATATTTGCATTACATATTACAGATAAAGGGCAAATATTTCTACTACATAAAGAATCTTTAACAATAGAGGGTGAAAAGACCAAGAAAAAAGGGACCCTGGTGACTTCTGATCAAGATGGAGGCATAGGTAAACATACCTTGCTCCTCACACAGCAATAGCAGAAATTACAACTAGACTACAAAACAAATATCATGCAGAATTGTCAGAAAATTGAGCTGTATGGAAGTCCAACAACCAAGGATTTAAAGAAGCCATATTTATCTGGACAGATAGGAGGGGTGGAGATGTGTGGAGGGGCACAGAGCTGAGGAATGGGCAATACCACATACATATTTGGTAGATGAAAATCAGGAGGGATACCTTGGGAACAAGAGATTCCAGATCCAGATCAGACCACCCAGCCCAGGGTTCTAGCAGCAGAACATAACTCCCATAACATCTGCCTATAAAAACCAATGAGGGTTGGGGTTACAGAAGAAACTATGGGATTCTCAAGAGAATCCTCTTAAAGGGCCTGCAACTGACTTAGGACTTTTGCAGACCCAGCCTTTCTGGGATTCAGCACCAGAGCAACAGCTGGAAAGGCACCAGTGGCATATAGGGAGGAATTGAAGTGACTGACAACAGGATGAGTGCTGGGAGACAGCTTCCTCACAGGCAAATCTGCAAATGTCAGTCAGTGGCATTGTCCCCTCTATGAGCTGTCTCTCACACAGCCACAGAGCCACAGTGCAGTGACATGGGCTATACCACTGAGGTGACTATCTAAGACTCTGCCCCATATAACTTACAGGTGCGCTTTTCTACAGTAGGCTATGCTACTAGATAGGGAGGCAAAGCAGCCCTACCTAATACACAGAAACAAACACAGGAAGCTGCCAAAATGAGGAGACAAAGAAATATGACCCAAATGAAAGAACAGAATAAAACTCCAGAAAAAGGGCTAAACAAAATGGAAATAAGCAGCCTATCAGTTGAAGAGTTGAAAGCACCGGTTATCAGGATGCTCCAGGAATTCACTGGGTACTTCAACAGCATAGAAAAGATCCAGGCAGAAATGAAGGTTACATTAAGTGAAATACAGAAAAATCTACAGGGAACCATCAGTGGAGGGGATGAAGCGAAGAATCATATCAACGATTTGGAACGCAAGGGAGAAAAAAAAGTATTCAATCAGAACAGCAAGAAGAAAAAAGAAATTAAAAAGAAAATGAAGATAGCCTAAAGAGCCTTTGGGACATCTTTAAGCCTACCAGCATCCGAAATCAGAAGGAGAAGGTGTCAGAAGGAGAAGAGGAAGAGCAAGAAACTGAAAATTTATTTGAACAAATAATGAAAGAAAACTTCCCTAATTTGGTGAAAGTATTCTACATATAAGTTCAGGAAGCACAGAGAGTCCCAGACAAGATGGACTCAACCAGGACCACAACAAGACGCATCATAATTAAAGTGCCAAAGGTTGAAGATAAAAAGAGAATGTTAAAAAGAGAAAAGCAGAGTTACCTACAAAGGAGTTCCCATAAGATTGGTGATTTCTGAAAAGAAACTTTGCAGGCTAGAAGGGACTGGCAAGAAATATTCAAAGTGATGAAAAGCAAGGACCTATAACTGAGGTTACTCTATCCAGCAAAGCTGCTATTTAGAATTGAAGGGCAGATAAAGTGCTTCCCAGACAAGGTAAAACTAAAAGTACATCATCGTCAAGTCATTATTATATGAAATACTAAAGGGAATTATACAAGAAACAGAAGATTAATGATAAACATTAAAATGGCAGTAAATTCACAACTACCAGTAACTGAATCTAAATAACAAATAAGCAAACAAGCAGAACAGGAGCAGAATCATAGATATGGAGATCATTTAGAGGGTTATCAGTTGGGAGGGGAAAGGTGGAGAATGGGAGAAAAGTGGCAGAGATTAAGAAGCACAAATTGGTAGGTATTGAAATAGGGGGATGTTAAGAACAGTACAGGAAGTGGAGTAGCCAAAGAACTTATATGTGTGACCACAGACATGAACTCAGGGGGTTATTGCTGGAGGGATGGGAATACTGGGTGGATGGGGGCGAAGGGGGAAAATTGGAACAACTGTAATAGCATGGTAGATAAAATACATTTTTTAAAAAGTGTTGGTAATGAAAAAAAGGAGAACCAATGGAAAAATAGGCAGAAGACATAGACAGTTTGCACAAAAACCTATAAAAACTTCTCTTAAATATATGAACATTCATTCTTATAACAAGAGAAATTCAAGTTAAGAAGTGCACTGAGATGCCAATTTTCACCTACAAGATTGGTAGAAATTTAGAATACAATGAAATACCCTGTTAGCTGTGAAGGAGGAGGTATTTTCATACTTTGTTGATATTAGGTAATGTAAACTGGTATTTTGATCTGACTATATCCCAGGTTGACACTGGACATCTCAAGAAGTCACTTCCTTCTAGAGCAAGAGGGCAAGGGAAAAGAAGAGTTTACTACTTTGGTACAGACACCTGACGACTTCACTTGGTCCTTTCTCTTCCCACAAACCCCTGGGGTCAAAAAGGTGGGAATTCCCACCCCTCTTTCTTTCTGAGCCTATCTTAATTAAAACTCCATGGTCTCTCCCATCAAAACTGGCTTTTGAGATGCTCAAGGCAGGCAAGTTAAGAAGCATAAAAAATTCTTTCCCAAGACAGCAGCAGACCTATAAAATAGGAAATCATGTCTCTGATTGTAGGCAACTGAATATTCACTAATTTTGTCTTGTGATGCTCCTTTGGTAGCAAATCATAGTCTCTTTCAAGGTAAGTGGATTCATCAGGCATATAAGTACAAATGTCAGGTGTTAGAAATACCAGCATTATTTTAATAATTGAATAAAATTATTCTCATTAACTGTGGTTTTCACAAGGCATGTATTATATAATACATATAATAATATATGCAAAGAGACATGTTTTGGGGAGGAATTTAATCTGGAATTTATCAAAAAGAATATGTGCTTAGATTGAATACAAACTGTCACGTGCTATGTAAATACAAAGCTTCCACATTAACTAACAATCATTACATCTTACACTCTCATGTATATGTATTGGTGATTAATTTTTAGATCAATGATAGTACAAGGAAAGTTAACCAGTCTGATTCAACCTGATTACCATGTCATCTCATTCCGAGTTATTTTGTTTGTGCTAGTTATTAGAACTGGAACAGGTAATATAGTAAGTTTTGTTAAAAAGTGAGTTATCTTGTTGGTACATGCTGCTTTGGAAAACAGTGTGGTGGTTCTTCAAAAGGTTGATCATGGAGTTACCATATGTGCCAACCATTCCACTCCTAAGTACAGTGGTATTTCAGCACTCATCATTAATTTGTTCTAGAACTCATGACTAGTGCCAAAACCGACGAGTACCGAACGATGAACCATTTTCTTTTGTGGGGCAGCATTGTGACTCAGACAAGTTCTAGCAAGTACAACGTGTCCCTAGCAAGTGTTGAGTGCTGAAACTTTTTTTTTCATTGAAATGCAAAGAGTACAGGGTTTGACGAGTGCAGGGTTTGAAGCCAGTGAGTACCGAGGTATGACTGTGTATACTCAACAGAGTTGAAAAATATCCACTCAAAAACTAGTACACTAGTACACTAGAGTGTTTATAGCAGGATTATTCATAATAGCCAAAAAGTAAAAACAAGCCAAAGGTCCAGTTGATGAGTGTATAAAGTGTTGTATGTCCATACAGTGGAGCCTTATTTTGGCCATAAAGAAGAAATAAAGTACTGGTATATGTTGCAATGTGGATGAACTTTGAAAACATGCTAAGTAAAAGAAGCCAAAAAGCTATGTATTTTATGATTCCATTTATATGAAATGTGCAGAATAGGCAAATCTATGATACAAAGTAGTTAGTGATTACTTAGGCCAGAATGGGGTGGACAGGGAGTGACTGTTCATGAGTATGGGTTTCTTGGGGATGTTGTATGATGAAAATATTCTAAAATTGATAGTGGTGATTTGATGGTTGTATAACTATGACTGTACTAAAATTATTGTACACTTTAAATATGTGAATTATATCTCAATGAAGTTATTATAAGAGAAATGAGTTATCTGTGGTTAGGGACTAATAATAAGTTTTTTCCCCTCTCACTAAAATGTTTATGACCCATTCTTATATATTGTTGGTGAGAATGCAAATTGTTACAACTCTTTTGGAAGGGACTTAGTACCTAACAAAACTGCATGTGCGTTTACTTTTTGACCCAACAATTCCACTTCTGAAAATTTATCCTAAAGATTTCCCCTAGCAGTAAAGAATACATATGGACAGGACTATTATTGCAGCATTATTTGTAGTTGCAAAATATTAGAAGCAACTGAAATGTCAATACAGAGGAGCATGAACAAATAAACTATCATACATCTATACATGTATGTAAAAAAATGAGGAAACCTGTGAATCAATACAGAGTGATTTCTAGGATATTTTGTTTAAATACCCCAAGCAAAGTGCAAAAGTGCATCTGTAATGCCTTAAGAAAGAGGCCAACGTAAGAAAATATATATCTGCAATGAAATATAGGAAGAATAAACTGGAAACCACAAAGTAAGTAGAAACAGGGTGGAATGATAAGATATTGAAATGGGATTAAAGGAATGGAGGAGGGGACCTTTGGTCAAGATATTGCCATAGGTAAATGCAGTACTTGAATCTTCCCATAACCACATCAGAATTAAACTACAGAACTACCATCATTTAGAACCACCTGAAATCTAGCTGAATGTAAGTCCGGTAACTAGGGATTTAAAGAAGAAGCCACATTGAGACTGTTAGAAAGGGTGGAGATGTGGAAGGGACTACTACTCCTGCACTCACATGTGGTGGATAAAAACTGGGAAGGAGATCTCAGCTGCAGAGGTCCCCCTTGAGCAGTGAAGGATTCCAGCCCCACAACATGCCCCCCCATCCCAGAATTCCAGTGCCAGGCAGAGAAGTTTCTATAACGTTTGGCCGTAAAAACTAGTGGGGATTGGGGATTGAGGCCGAGTTAGAGGCTTCAGGAGACATAGGCAGTTCCTCTTAAAGAGCCAGTGCATGGATTTATTCATATACATATTCCCTCTGAGCTCCAGTGCTGGGACATCAGCTTGAAAAGAAGCAGGGACATACAAGGAGGAACAGAATTGTCTGGCATCAGGGTGAGAGCTCGAGAGGCAGTTTTCTGCATTATGAAAGTGCTGGCAGATGCCATTGTTTCTTTTCTGAGACCCCCCTACCTGCACATAGCCGATAGATGGGTGCCATATCTGAGTCTGTATCAACCTGGCTCACACTATTTGCCCCACCTTGGCAATTCCCTGAGGTCCCATTCCACCCAACTTGCGGGCCCACGCAAGCTGTTTCCAGTGGTTTTTCCATACAAACTGCCTGCCTTGGCTGTTATTGTGGACTTTTCTAAAATCTCTCAAAGGTTCACAAATTGCAAGCAAGCAGCTTCTGGTCTTGGTGTGCCCAGTACCTCTTGCTAAGTGGCCCCAGGCCTGACACTAGTGGTAGCCAGCCTTGGTTTATAGCTTGGCCTCTCCTGGGCACCTCCAGGACCAACACAAGTAACAGCCATCTGCAGATTGCTCTGTAGCTTGTGCCAGGTGGCCCGAGGCAGGACACAGTCAGTCACTGGTCTTGCACTTCCTGGGAGGCCCCAGACCCTGTGCACCTGGTAAACAGCTTCAGATTACACTGGATTACAACCCTACCACTTCCATGAGTGACACTTTCAAGGAGTAAACTCGGTGAGCAGCAAAGTCCCACTGAAGCAGGTCCTGCTTTGTAGGGTTGGCTCCTGCACAGCAACTCCTTCTCTGTAGTTGGCAGCTGGTTCTCCCAGTGATGCCAACAACAATCAAGGCTCAGCTACAGCAGGAGAGTGTACACAGCCACACATGGGAGTACACCTGGAGTGTCCAGGTCGGGTGACTGGGGAGACTGTGGAGACTGTGCAGCCGGGCCCTATAGGACACCTATTATACAAAGCCAGTCTGTCAAGTCCAGGACATGTAGCAGCTCTACCTAATACCTAGGAACAAATGTAGGGAAGCAGCCAAAATGTGGAGACAAAGAAACAGGTCCCAAATGAAAGAACAGGAGCAATCTCCAGAAAAAGAACTAAATAAAATGGAGACAAGCAATATGCCAGATACGAAATTCAAAACGATTGTAAGGATGTTCAAGGAACTTAGTGAGAATTTCAACGGCATGATAGCAATCATAAAAAAGGACCAGTCATAAATGAAGGTTACACTAACTGCAGTGAAGAATAATTTATGAAGAATCAGCAGTAGAGTAGATGAAACTGAGAATCAAATCACTGATTTGGAACATAAAGAAGCAAAAAACAATCAGAACAGCAAAAGAAAAAAGAATAAAAAGAAATGAAGATAGTGTAAAGAGGCTCTGGGACAAACTTAAGTGTACCAATATTTGCATCATGGAGCTGCTGGAAGGAATAGAGAGCAGGAAATGAAAACCTACTTGAAAAAAACAGTGACATAAAATGTCCCTAACCTGGTGAAGGAAATAGACATATAAGCCAGGAGGCACAGAGAGTCCTAAACAAGATGAACTCAAAGAGGCCTGCACCAGGACACATCATAATTAGGATGCAAAAGGTTAAAGACAAAATGATAATCTTAAAAGCAGCAAGAGAAAAGCAGTTAGTTACCTACTGGAGAGTTCCCATAAGACTGTCAACTGATTTCTTAACAGAAACTCTGCAGTCCAGAAGGGAATGGCAAGAAATACTCAAAATGATGGACAAGAAAAATCTAAAGGAGTTCACCACCACCAAACCAGTATCATATGAAATATTAAAGGGTTTTTTTAAGAAAAAGAAAAAAGATAAACAATATGAACAAAAAATGGCAGTAAATACATATGATCAACAGTTGAATGTAAAGAATTAACAAGCAGAACAGAAATAGAGTCATAGATATAGAGAACATTTTGACGGTTGTCTAATGGGAGGGAGGGTGTTGAGGGGATGGATGAAAAAAGTGAAAGGGTTAAGAAGTACAAATTGTTAGTTACAGAATAGTCATGAGGGGTAAAGTACAGCATAGGGAATATAGTCAATAATATTTTAATAACTGTGTATGATGTCAGATGGGTGCAGGATTTATTGGGATGATCACTTAGTAATTTATATAATGTCTAATCATTGGGGTGTATACCTCAAACTAATATAGTATTGTATGTCAACTAATTAAAAAATTTTAAAAAGTGATTAAATGACAAAAAATACCAAGGAATGGAGGAGATTGTGACATTGAGTATACCTTTTTGCAAGGTTCTGATTCAGAACTATGATAATGTTTGACATATTAAAAAATATATATAGTTAGAAAAAAGAAAACAAAAACGAAAAGGGACTAAACCAAACAAATGAACTCAACTGATTTCACATAAATAACATAATTACATGTGGGTTGGGGGAGGCCAACCAATACAAGTAAGTTTTGAGGATAGTTTTTGGACTTTATGGCCTTAAGTTTGAACACAAAAAGAACTAAAAAAATACTGAGCTTTGATTTGAAGGTTTTCCTTTTCTGTGCAGAGCTGTGGGTTTGCAAATTCAAAACTACTCTCCTTTCTCTGTATACCAGAATTGAGCAAATAGGCAAATAAATATTATATGGTTAATGAAGTGCAGGTTTCTAATTGTTGGAGGAGGGAGTTTTGAATGTGAAAAGTGGGGAAGGATAGAAGATAGAAATCTGTAGTGTTCAAATGGAATTTAAAGTATCAGTATAAATTCATCTTTCTTCCTTGCATCTGTCTGCCCATTTATTCATCAGTCAGTTCATCTATAGAAATGATTATAGATGAGATGTGTGTGAATGTATGCATATGCATATTATATGTGTACATACGAATTTATTTCATATTCTTCTATACCAGCCACTTGCATGGATGTGCTTCCTAGGTGATTTTTAGACTATAAGTTTATCATTGACTAAACTTGGCAAGATATGGCAAAAAGATTTTAGATGCTATCTTTGTTTTTATAGTTTGGTCATTTACAGAATATGTTTATTAAATACATTTGCTAAGACATTAGAATTCTAGCTATTGTGAATAGTAGACCTCTTTGAAATTTATTTGGTTTAATTCTGTAAACATCCCCCTAGATTTTCCTTTAATAAAACATTTGCAATGTTGATAAAATGTTAGTAAAGGACCTCCTACAGCAAAAAATTTTCAGAGTATGTGCAAATATTAAACGACATGTCTGTAGCTATCTTCTGTGATTACTAGATTAAATTCAATTCATTTTGACACACCTGCCCACACTGCACTGAGTTTTCAGCAGTTTTTGACCAAAAACGGCATGCTTCCCCTATGCCCCACTTTCCGTATTCACTTGATCTGGCCCCAAGCGACTTTTTTTTTGTTTTCCCGATGAAATAAGTCCTCAAAGGGAAATGTTTTGCAGACTTGGAAGAGGTGAAACAAAAAATGGCAGAAACACTAAAAGGCCTCAAAATCGAGTTCAGAAACTGTTCTGAGCAATGGAAAAAAAGTCTTGACAGGTGTATTGCATGAAATGGAGAGTACTCTGAAGGTGACTGAGGTTTAAACATGTAAGAATACACAATTTTTTTATCAATAAATTTTGTTTTTTTGTTGTCCCCCGTTATATATAATTACACCCCTTTTGAGAAAGAAAATATGTCTGAATTGTGGGTATTTTAATGATCATTAATTATGTAATAATTGAATTTTGTTTCGGTGATTTCAAATTATAGAATCTCATCCTAAAAAGATTGAATTACCTAATAAAGTCCGCCTTGTCTTGCTCTATTTAACCTGAATATGTTAAAAATAAAATATGTCAGTAACCCAAATCTTTTTTTGTTTATATAATATGAGGAAAATTTAAGCATTATGGCATACATAGCTGACAAATAGCTAACTACAAGTAACAATTTTAATAAAAGTTTATTAAGTTTTTTTGAAAAGGTTTTTTCTTTTGTATAAATTGAGGCCTCTATATGTTACGGCTCATTGAAAGTAATCAGAGATACTTGGAAAAAATGGCTGGTTTCATAATTGAGCCAGAAAATGTACAAGATCAGCTTGCAACATCTTGTCATACCAGATAATAAGGAAGCTTCAGAGACTACTGGGGTTTTGTCAGAAAGACTCAGGGTCCAACTTGAGGGGCTTCCTAGTGGCAGAAAATGGGACAGTATGAGCTTCAGTAATGATAGCTACAATTGGTTGAGACACAGCATATATCAATTTGTCTAAATAGATGAGTTTATATTGACTTAAAATGATTTGTAGAGGATGCTAATGAACCAATCGTTGTTTTTAAAAGTTGAAAATGGAAGGAAAGAATTGAATTTTTATGTTGCCTTTCCTAGAACTGTACCATTGGGCAACTAGATAGTAGATGAGGGAAGCTTATTTTTATAGAACTATTCTAGCAATGGAATGGGAAAGGAATTACAAAATTAGAATATCACCATTTCATAAGTCCTAATATATTAATGAATGGAAGCATTGAACATAATGGAGACTATCATTATCAGGGAAAGATAGCTGGAACATTTGTTTCCTGATATAAGACAAGATACTCCCCATGAAGTAGTCTTGTCCCCTCCCTGAAAAAAGAATTGAACCTTAATGTGATCTAAAGCATCTAAATTCAACTACCAACTTAACCCTTTTGGTACAGGTGCCGGATATATCCGGCGCCCATCTGATGACCTGTGTGGACGAGCGCCGGATATATCCGGCGTCCATCTGTATATAATTTTTATAAATTTTACTTATATAATTGATAGAATTTTATATAACTATCTCTTAATATTAAAGTTACAAACAACACTTGGAAAAAAGCATTGTTTTATTAAGCATAGATCTTATATAAGGTTAGGAAAGTCTTCACACAAAGGAGGACTGACCATGTGCTATGTGCGTGTTTTTGGCGTGGCACCTCATACAGCGGGAGTGTCGAGGAGGAAAGAGCGCTCGTACCGAAAGGGTTAAAACATCGAAGAAGAAAAGGTTAACTAACAGGAAGGAAGTATAATCAGAAAAATCCAAATTGTGGGAAGCTCCACAGATCAACCTATCAGTTTATTCCCTTTCCTCCCCAAATCTCAAAAAGATAACAACAAAAACAAACCTAGAAGGGGACACATTTTAAAATTTAAATTAATTAAAATTAAATAAAATAAAAAATGCAGATCCTTATTTGCACTAGCCAAATTTCAAGTTCTTAACCGTCCTATGTGGCTGGTGGCTATCATATTGTATATTTCAGATATAGAACATTTCCATATTGCTGAAAGTTCTTTTGGATATGTATATTAGTTTTCCTAGGGCTTCATAACAAATTATCACAAACTGATTGGCTTAAAATAACAGAAATTTATTCTCTGACGGTTCTGGAGGCCAGAAGTTCAAAATCAGTGTGTTGGGAAGGCTACACTCCCTGTGAAAGTTCTAGGGGTATATCCTTCCTTGTCTCTTAGAGCTTCTGCTGACACCGTGATGTTTCTTAGTTTGTGATAGCACACTCCAGTTTCTACCTTCATCTTCAGCTTTTCACCCTCTGTGTCTCAAATTTGTCTCTCTCATAAGGACACCAGTCATTGGATTTAGCACCCACTCTAAATCCAGGATGATTGTATGTTGAGATCCTTAACCTAATTACCCTTAGAAAGACCCTCTTTCCAAATAATTTCCCATTTACAGGCATACTGGTTGTTAGACATAGGCATAATTTTGGGGGGAGGTACAGTTTTAATCCACTCAATATTAAACAGTGGTACTAAAAATTAAAAGGGACCTAAGAGACTAATATATTACACAGTAGCATTGTCTGGACTTTATTTTGATAATCATGTAAACAAACAGATTATAAAATTAAAATTATGACATGACTGCCCATTTGAACACTGGATATTTATATTAAAGAATTTTTGTTAACTCTTTTATGTATGATGATGGTATTGTAATTATGTTTAAAAAAAGAGCCTTTACCTTTTAGAGGTATAGCAATATTTACAGTTCAGATGAAATACCGTATTGGAGGTTCTTCAAACTAATACCTGAATAAGGAAGTGGGGAAGGGTATAGATTAGACCCTGCAAAGCTACAGTCCCTTTACTTTGCAACCTGTTTTTGTAAATAAAGTTTTATTGAAATACAGTCATACCCATTCATTTACATATGGCCTATGGCTGCTTTTGCAAACAGAGGCAGAATTGA
>VMDR010028496.1:0-13125 GCA_007922815.1 Macrotus californicus
ACACAGGAAAATTTACCATTTTGGTTAGACTGCCATAAAAAATTCAGGGAAGGGACAAGTAGTATGAAACAATACCAAGAAAACAGAAATTATCACATCCCCTAAACTCATCCTGAGCGAGAAGCAGTGTAGAAGGCATGCAACATGGAACGTAAATGAGAAGCCATTTATGACTGAGCAGAGAGTATGTGAGACCAGGTAAGCAGGTGTGTGGGGGGACTCTGAGAAGCACAACAAAGCCCTTTCATAATAAAGTAGCTCCATGGCATCAGTTCCTTAGCCTTTGTACGCAGACCACATCTAAGACAAACACTTGAAAATCAGTAGCAGATTTTTGAGTCCAAATTCAGTCTTCAAGACTCTGTATTGTAAATTGTGTCATAAAAAATACCTGAATACTTTCACAAAGCTCATTTCTGTTAGGTTCTTTTTTAAGTGACACTTTCTCCCCACCAAAAAAAATATTTCAAGAAAATCATATACAATCAACACATTACAGCAATATTAACAGTATCACATTTTAAAATGATACTGAATTTGTAATTTTTATATTATAAATTAAATGGCTGGATTCATTAGTATGACCGTCTCTATGAGGACGATGAACATTTTTCAGATATAAATTTGCCTAACTTCTTTGAGATAAAACTTTATTCCAAAAATTGCTCATGATCAAAAAAGTACCTGACACTGCTTTTTTTCACAAAAAAAGTATTCCAGTATTTCTCTTTTATTTACAACTGGAACATACCTGTATTTTCAGTTTTTATCCCACCATACCAGCGGGATGAAGAGGTCACACTTAAATCTTTACAGCCCTTGGCACTTTACTGTGCAGTAAGTATGTGGCGATAGATTTCTCAAACACTTCATGGCAGGAAAGTTTCTCAGGCCCTCCTCTCCGCCATGTAGCTGATTCTTTGCAACAAGGGAGAAAGGAAGCAAGTCCACCCTTCATGGCAAGTAACATGTGGTTTCAAATCAGACACACAGAGATAAGAGAAGGAAATATAAGAAGTAAAGATGCAGTTTGACACCTTTCTGACTGCCAAAATAAAAAAGATCAGAGAGTAAGCAGTTTTCCACTGAACTGTTAAATCTATTAGTGTAGACTAAAAGCCTGTTTGTTTATTCCACAAATGCTTGCTTGGGATGAAGGTTTCTATTTAATTAACAACACTTTTTGGGGGGATGGGGAGGGGAAACAATATTAATACATCCTGTATATAATATATTTAAGAAAACTTATGCCTTTACATGTTAAATTATAGGTAATTTCACTTATAAATATGTCAATTCTGCAAAAAACATAAGGGAGCATACATTGCCTCTCCAAATGGAAAATGTTAATATGCAATAATAACTACACTAACAGACAGTTTTTTAAAAATTTACTTACCAGCTTTGTATGCTATTGAATTAGAAGCAGGCACAGACTTCTTATAACACAAAAACACACTGGAACCCCACTGTAAAAGATAAATTAGGTTTAAAAAAAGACAAAAGAGAAAAAATTTCATTTTGTTGAATGTCGTCTACAGATTCTGATCATTTATTCAGGGAAGTCTATTTAAAACACATGTACCAAACAGACTATCTAGTATAAAATACAACAAAACATGAAGTTGAGAGCACCAGAAGAGTGAGACAACATTGCCACAAACATCAAAGTGATGTGAAGGCAGCTTCAAGAGTTCAGAGCTCTAACCACCCAGGACTGCCCATCAAAGTGATGTGAAGGCAGCTTCAAAAGTTCAGAGTTCTCTAACCACCCAGGACTGCCCATGTCTGAGAGACAGAACAAGTAGAGTGAGGACTACAGTTCAAACTGAGAGACTAAGGTCACTGGGGTGCTACAAAGCCATCACCTCCAGAGGCAAACCTGACTTGACGAACAGCCGTGGGTGCATATTAGACCTCTCCGCCTACACCACTAGTTTGAAGTAAACATTTTTTTCAAAATAAATCTAACCCAATAGCAAACTTTAGTCTCCTGAAACTATAAATCAAATGTATATCTTCAATTTTCCTCTTTATTGGAGCCCTTTTAAAAATACGTAAATATTTAAAACAAATACATATAAGGGGGTCCCCACCCAGTCTCTCTGCAGTTGTCCTTAAGAAACACCATTGAGCCCTGGCTGGTGCAGCTCAGTGGACTGAGTGCAGACTGTGAACCAAAGGGTCACTGGTTCAATCCCCAGTCAGGGCACAGGCCTGGGTTGCGGGCCAGGTCCCCAGTGGGGGCCACATGAGACACAACCACACTTTGATGTTTCTCTCCCTCTCTTTCTCCCTCCCTTCCCCTCTCTCTAAAAATAAAGAAGTAAAATCTTAAAAAAAAAAAGAAAAAGAAACACCACTGAAACTCAAAAGCTAATAAAACTACCATATAATAGTGCAACAAAAGCAATATTAGCATGTACCCCCCCCAAAAAATTCTGACTTTAAATATCTATTTTCTGAATGAAATTATTCTAAGATATCAGGCAGGTAAGGATTTTTTAAATTATAATGAATCAAAAATTAGAGAGCTAAAAATAATAAAAATCATAAAAACATAAACTGAGACTAAATTACATGCCTGATAATAAACAGGAATCCAAAAATTATCTTTTGAAAATATGAAACTGAAAATGAAACTTTATTCTTACCATTCCACAATTTAAGTTTTTGTCAACTTTGCAGAAAGTATGAGGAGGGGTTTCTCCTTTACTGGTTACAATAACACAAATATCTGTTACAGCCAAGGAATTCTGGGGTCGAATTAGAGGAGCCCTTCGGTAAGTGATAAAGATTCTTTGTGAAGAAGTTGAACTATTGTTGACATTGGCACAGCGACCATAGGGTGTGGCTAGGATCACTTCACATCCAGGAATAAGCCTTTCTTTCTCTTCATATAGAACTCTGCAAGGCAAGGAGGGGAGAAATAGATAAGTAAACAAATTTCAGGTTAATGCTGATTATCTTCTTGAAAAAAAATTCTGGTCTCTATCTACTGTCTCACAAATCTTAACTGCAAACCAAAACTAAAATTATTACTTTGGGAATTATAAATCTCTTTCCTATGTTCAAACAGCTAGAATATAATTTTAAGAAGTGTAAATAGGATCAAAGAATTTGATTTTTTTGTTGCTTCTTATAAGAAACATGAAACAAGAAAAGGGCAGTACCATAAACATGTTCAGGTCAATTCCTGGAGAATGAGTAATCAGATACTTTCACAAAATATCCGTTCATAATTCCTGTTAAAATCTTGCCTTTCAAACTCCCTTATGTATTGGATGAGCTAATAAAGAAAAAAGATCTCATGGCCATGGATAAGCAACTTAAAATGGTAAGATATCAGTATTTCCCAAATAGATCTACAGAGTCAATACCATTCCTATTTAAATCCTAGATGCCTTTTTTCTTGTAGAAATTGGCAACATGTCCTTCAGGTTTCATATGGGAATGGAAGGCACATGGTATTATAAGAACAAATTTGGAAGACTCACACTCCCCTATTTCAAAACTTACCTTCTATTACCTTTTCTATAAGTTTGAAAAATTTCAAAAACCATAAGTGCTAGAGGAAAATACTAACTTAGAAGTCAATGGATCTGATAAATGGAGGAAGATAAGAACTTTGGACAGTAGTCTGTGATTCTTTTTATCTTAATAAACATATCTGACATATTATCCTGTTAAATTATACTTTATAGGGTATTTAGTATTATGATGGAATATCATCTTACTTATTTTAACAAAACATCTTTTCCAGAAAATAATAACAATTTTTGTAAATATTTCAGTTTATAAATCGGTCAAAAAGATCAAAAGTTGGACAATGGTGTTTCATATTTAAATGAGATGGGTAACTGTCTTACAGTGGCTAACAGGCTTTCTAAACTTCATCAATATACTTAAGAGGGTACAGGGTAGTGGGGAGGGACAGGTAAAAATATTTAGACCACTAGATACTGACAATTATTGGATCTGGAGAGAAATATTTACCATGATGATTAGCTCAAAGACAACCATACACTCTAGCAAACCTGGATCAGTGAACCACTACAACAGAAATTAGATGCCTTAGAGAACTGCAAAGTTATTTATGAAAGAGCCACTTGCAACCTGAAAGCATCTAATTATTTAAATTATTATTTTATTTTTAAGTTGTGTGGCTCAACCACAAGAAACAATAATCTTTTGGAGATTCACATCCTTTCAATTATGACTGAATGGTGGGGGGCTGGGAAGAGGATGTGAAAAGATGGCTTTGAAAGGATGGCTCACAGGGAACAGTGAGGGCTAGAACTTAAGTCCCTGGCTGGCTTCCCTTCAACTGACATGGATATTATTTAAAAATTTACCCTACAGTCATCTTTCTATGGGTATTACCTATCTTAAGACAACCATAGAGGACATAGAGGAAAACTGAAAGTAAATACATGCCTTGTAACACTCCACCTCAACCAATAATTTGTGTTCATATTCATTTTAACCTCTTTTCTCCTTCTCAAAGGAAAAGCCCCTCCCATTAAAAGCTAATCCACTCACCTATGCTGTTGCTATTACCCCTTTTATCTGTTTTATAATTTGTTCTATCAAATATCTCCTCTTACTCCTACATTTCAGCTCTTCCTTCTCCATTGGTTCCTTTCCTTCAATATGAAGATGCTGCAAATTAACCCCTGAGAGAAACCCTTGACTCTACATGCCCTCGCCCCTCAAGTATCCTAAAACATTGATTCTGAGGATTTTGTTAAAAATGCAGATTCTGATTCAATAAACCTGAGGCAGTGCCTGAGATTCTGAGTATCTAACACGCTCCCAGACACTATGGACAACATGAGTCCATGAACCACACCTAGAATAGTAAGTCCCATTACTATCTTCTCTTTTCTTTAAGAGTCAAGCTTTCCAAAAGAAGGCTCTATTACTCCAAGTGCCAATCATTTCTCAACTCTTTCTAACCTGGCTTCTGTAACCGATGATCCTATAAAGTCGCACAACCACCATCCTAACTAAACTGAGTTGAAGGAAAATGATGGGGCCTAAACAAGGTGGAGACACTAAAGGAGTTAAATGATGCTGCTTAAAGTTCAAAGTAAGATAAGGACAAATCATCCTTTGGCTTTGGAAATTTAAACATAATGAGGACCTTAGGATAATTTAACCAGAGCTCTCCTGCAACATTGGAGGAAGTGATGAGCATAACAAGTGGTAGTCAAATGCAGCAGCTCACTACCTTAGTAGTTGAACTATCAACAGAATAACCAGCAACCAACAGCTTAAAAAAATTTCATCAATCAGGGAAATTTGTATATATAATGATACTAATGAATTAATCATTTTTGAGATGTGATATTATGGATACATTAAAAGAGAGATTCAACATAAGAAAATCAATTGATATAACATATCACATTAATAGAATGAAGGAAAATCCACATGATAGTCTCAATTACCAAAGAAAAGGCATTTGACAAAACCCAACATATTTTTATGATAAAACTCTCTCATAAAATCAGGAATAAAAGAACATAGGAAACCTTCCTTAACATGATAAACTGCATTTATGAAAAACCCACAGCCAACATCATATTCAATGGTGAAAGACTGAAAGCTTTCCATATGAGATGAGGAATGAGATAAGGAGCCTGCTTTTATCACTGCTGTTCAACACTGTACTCTAAGTTCTAGCCAGACCACTAAAACAATCAGTGCAGGAGGCAAATAAAACAAAGTACAATGGAAGGAATAAAATGATTTCTATTTGCAGAGGATACAATCTTCTTACTTTTAAAAATCCTCAAAATTCCATACAAAAGCTATTAGAGTTAATATGTTCAGCAAATTTGCAGGGTCCAACATTAATATATGAAGTTAAATTTCAGCTGTGTCAGCAATGAACAATCCAAAAAAGACATTAAGAAAACAATCCTATTTATATGTAATAAAATACTTAGAAATAAAATTAATCAAGGAAGTGAAAGACTAAATGCCACAAAGCATTGCTGAAAGAAATTTAAAAACACCTAAATAAAAAGAAAGACCTTTCATGTTCATAGGTTAGAAGACAATATTGTAAAGATGGCAATATTCCCCAAATAGATCTATAGATTAAATACAAACCCCATCAAAATTCCAAAAGCATGTTTTGCATAAAAGGGCAAGCTGATCCCAAATACTTCCCAAGATACTCTTAGGTATCTATAATATGTTTTTTTCTAATTGATGATTATTGTAATAAATAGAACAGTATAACATATGACATGTATATATGAAAAAATATTATGTATATTCTAAAAGCACATTTGGAATCAAGGCTTTTACAAAGAATGTTCATTAGCTGTGGCCTAGATAGTAAATATCTCGTAACAACTACACTTCTAACCTGTAAATACTCTCTCCTCTTGGCACTAAAAACCTCACAGCACAATTATATTTTTTTAAAGCAGAAAGCTCCTTTGTTAAGTATGTTTAGGACTTTGATAAAACCCATCATATAACCTAAGGAGCTCCTTTAAAAAATGCTTTCATTGTGGCTTCTTGTTCTTTTATGGTTAATTAATAAGATTATCTGATAAGTACAACAGAAGCAGAATCACATTTCAGGCTCTAAGGTCTTCATTTCAATATTCTTTTGAAAGAAATTGATCTAATGATTCAAGCACAATGCAAAGAAATTCAGTAAGGGTGGAGAGCGATATATAATATCTTATAATACTTAAACCTGAAGTAACAAATAAATAGTAGAACTATCAAGGATTTCAAATTCCTATTCCCATGCACCTGAATTAATTTTTTTCCCCTTCACTATAGCAAAAGAAAATAAGTCACAGTACCCAATATCGGTAAGGGGTGGTTTATCTCTCCCTCTTTTGTAACAGAGGAAAAGTTCTGGGCTTTTCAGACTTCCATAGTTCAAGTTTGCTTGGAGAGCTGATGGAGTGGCTTCAACACAGGTATAACCTTCAGGAACTGTTTCCCCAGCTGATTTGTTAATAACTGCAATGTCTACAATTGGAGCTTTAGGTCCAGTTGACTTCGTATCTAAACGATGTATTTCTTGATCCAACAGAGTAGACGTATCAGTGAGACCTGCCACAACAAAGTAGTCGGTCACTCTTGGCCCTTTGTCTTCTATCATGGCGGCTATTATATTTCCTAGAAGAGAGAAAAAAAATCAATTAAGTAAAATACTTTATCCTAACTCACTAAAATTAAAATACTCCTGAGTTAACAATAATCAACTAACACACTTCCCAGTTGGAGTTATAATCAAAGGGTTGTCATTCTGTAGGCATGTGTTAGTATTATCTTGTGAGTTTTTACTTCCTACAACGTATAAATTGGCAGCATCACTGAATTTGTAAGGCTACTATGACCCTTTCATGTGCCTAAGACTCTGTAAAGAATACTCAAACTGTAAGAGACAAGTTATGGTACGTTCCTTCAAGCAAAATGCACTTAATGAACAATATTTATACCATTTTAAAAATTATTATCTAAGTTACAGAATTCCTAGCATTAAACTTTACATTTAAACAAACAATTCAGCACTCTTCCAATCAAGGTGGCAGTGTAGGCAGACATGGCTTGCCTCTTCGCACAACCACATCAAAATTACTATTAAAATATAGAACAATCATCACTCACAACCATAAGAAATACAGTTAAATGGAAGTCTGACAACTATAGAATTAAAGAAACCACATCAATCCAGACTGCTAGGAGGGGCACAGATGCCAAAAAGGCTGGTACCTCACCTACATGTAGAGGATAAACATTCAGGAGGAATAAGCTCTGGAGCGAGGAATCCCAGCCCCACACCAGGCACCCCCCAGCCTAGGGTTCCAGTGCCATGAAGATAAGAATCCACAACTTTTGGCTGCAAAAAACCAGCAGGGATTGAGTGGGTGGAAAAACTGCTGATGCCCCAAGCACTTCTTCTTAAAGAATCCGCACACAGACTCTACTCAGACTTACTCCCTCTAAGCTCCTGCACCGGGGTAGCAGCTTGTTCAAAGGCACCAGTGGTATACAGGGAGAAACTGAAGTGTCTGGCATCAAGGCAATCACAAGCCATTGTCCCTTTTCTAAACCTTCCCCCCACAGAGCCCACAAGCTGGTGTCATATCTGAGACTCCATCAACCTGGCTAACACTGTTTGACCCGCCTTGGAGATCCCCAGAGACTCTGCCCATATAATTTACAGGCCCACCCAAGCTGCTTTTCCATATAAACGGGTGGTCTTAGCTCCCGCTTCACAACTTCCTAAATCCTATCAAACAAGCAACAGCTGGCCTCAGTGAGCCCCAAGCCTGGCATTAACAGCAGCCAGCCTAGATTCACAGCTTGGCTTTGCCCGGGAATCTCCAAACCCAGCACAAGTTGCAGCCATCTCAGACTGCTTTATAGCTCAGGCAGGGTAGCCCTGGGCAAAACACAGATGGGGGCTGACCTTCGCCTGCACCACCCCGGAAACCCCAGGGCCAGCGCACCAACTGGACAACTACAGACCACATTGGAGCAACACCACCCTGACCCTGCACAGCTGATCCTCCATGGAGGGTAGAGATTGGTAGTAAGTGGTCACAGCCAGTCTTTGCAGTTGACTGGCCTGGGTAAATATCTGCTATTGATCTGCCAACAGCAACCAAGGCTCAACTACAAGACAGTGCACTCAGCCCACACAAAGAGCACACCTCCAGTACCCAACCTGGGAGATAGGAGAAGCTGTGCACTGAATCCTACAGAAAACCTACTACATTACACCACACTACCAAGACACGGAGTCAAAACTCTACCTAATACATAGAAATAAACACAGGCAGGCTGCCAAAATGAGACACAGAAACATGGTCCAAAGGAAAGCACACATCAAAACTCCAGCCCTAACTGGTGTGGCTTACTGGATTGAGCGCCGGCCTGCAAACCAAAGGGTTGTGGGTTCGATTCCCAGTGAGGGCACATGCCTGGGTTGCAGGCCAGGTCCCCAGTAGGGGATGCATGATAGGCAACCATACATTAATGTTTCTCTCCCTCTCCTTCTCCCTCCCTTCCTCTCTGTATACAAATAAATAAAATATTTAAAAACAAACAAACAAACAAAACCTCCAGAAAAAGAGCTAAACAAAATGGAGATAAGCAATCTAGCAAATGCAGCATCCAAAACACTGGTTATAAGGATGTTCAAGGAACTTAGTGAGGACCTCAGCTGCATAAAAAAGATCCAGTCAGAAACAAAGAATTTACTAATTGAAATAAAGAACAATTTACAGGGAAACAACAGTAGAGTGGATGAAGCCAAGAATCAAATCAATGATATGGAACATAAGGAAGCAAAAAACAACCAATCAAAACGAAGAAAAAATAATAATAATTTAAAAAAAAGAGGATAGTGTTAGCAGCCTCTGGAACAACTTCAAGAGGTCCAACATTCACATCATAGGGGTGCCTAGAAACTTTCATGAGTTTACATAATCAGGATGCAGGAATAAAAGGAAATAGATTAATGGTCCATAGAAAAGGGAATTTGCCTGTGAAAGTTAGCAGAAGCTCGGAGGAGGGAGCACGGGAAGATCTACATATGATGGCTGCTGTGAGTATGGTCGGGGTTCCTATGGCCCCTTCAGCCCTAGATCTTCCTCCTGACTCGGCTGAGGGAACTGGGGACAGTGAGTCTGAACTGGTCTCACCATCTGGAACCTGTCAGGGAACCAAATTCGGTGGAAGAAAAGCCCCTATCAGGGCAGGGCAATACCTCTTGCAAAAACTTGCAGTGGAAGTAGGGCCAGAGGGCCAGCCTGCTGGATATTATGACCACATGCTCCATTTTCTACATACAATCTGTTAAACCGGAAAAACTCTGAAAGGACCAGAGTACATCCCTTTAGAATAAATGAGGAGCGCACTCAGGTTTTTGAGTGCCCTGTCTCTGCTTACTGAGTCTGGTAGGTGACAGGCACCACAAATGCCAGCTTTTCCAGTTTCACAATTTCGTAAGTTTTCACAAATGCATACACCTGTGAAACGATTAAACATATCCGTCAACACCAAACTTTTCTGGTATTACTTCATTATTCTAGAATTGACGTACATGGAATCATTATAGTATGTATCCTTTTTCATCTGGCTTCTTTCACTCATCATAATTATCTTGAGATTGATCCATGCTGTTGTGTATGTCAATAATTCATTCCTTTTTATTGCTGAATAGTCCACTGTTGAATATGCCACAATATGCTTATCCATTCACCTATGTAATAGACATTTAGGTTACTTTTCAGTTTGGGGCTATTAAAGCTATCATGAACATCCAAGTATAAGCCTTCTGGACATATGCTTTCATTTATTGTAGGCAACTTTCTAAGATGGAATGGCTGGATCTCCTGGCAGGTGTATGTAGTTCTAAAAAACTGCCGAACAGTTTTCTAGAGTGAGTCTACCATTTTACATTCCTACCATAAGTATATGAGAGTTCCAGTTGTTCCATATCCTCTCCAAAACTCTATAAGGTCAGTTATTTTTTTTTAAATCCTCACCCAAGGATATGTTTATTGATTTAAGAGAGAAAGAGAAACATCGATATGAGACAAAAACATTGACAGGCTGCTTTCCATATGCACCCCAACTGGGGACTGAACTGGCAATCTAGCTATATGCCCTGACCAGGAATCGAACCTACAAACTTTTGGTGTATGGGACGAAGCTCCCACCCACTTAGCCACCCAGTCAGGGCAAGGTCAGAGTTTTTAACTTAGACATTCTAATACATCTATAGTGATACTTAACTACAGTTTTAATTTGCACCTTTATAATACTGATGTGGGCCACCTTTTTATGTGCTTATTTTCCATTCATATATATTTTCTTCAGTGAAGTTTCTGTTCAGATCTTTTGCCTATGTTTTAATTGGGTTAACTATTAAGTTTTCAACATCTTTACATATTCTAGTGACAAGTCATTTGTCAGGCATATGCTTTGCAAAAAATTTCTCCCAATCTGTGACTTATCTTTTTCTCTTAATAGTGCCTTTTGAAAAGAAGGTTTTATTTTTGATAAGGTCCAATCTGTGATTCTCTTCTTTTATGGATCCTGAATGTGGTGTCACATTACAGAAATCATTGTCTAATCCAAGGTCACAAAGGCTTTTTCACCATGTTTTCTTACAGAAGTTTTATAAATTTAAGTTTTACATTTAGGTCTATGATCCATTTTGAGTTACCATATTTTGACATGTATACTGCATACTTTTTTGCCCAAATTTTTGAGGGAAAAATAAAGATGAACATTATACATGGGTATAACGATTACATACCATGGGTCAATAATGGATATAATAATTCCGTTTATAATGTGCACAAAACCATGTGTACGCATTATACACGGGAGTGCATTATACATAGCAAAATATGGTAATTTTTGTATATAGTGTGAGGTATGAAACAAGATTCACTTTTTATACATGTATATCCAATTTTTTAGCACCATTAGTTGAAAAGACCACCTTCTCCCCACTGTATATGATCTCACCTAAAAGTGGAACCTAATCAACAAAATAAACAAGCAAAATACAAACAGAGACAATGAAATAAAGAACAAACTGATAGTAACCAGAGGGGAGGGCGGTGAGAGCTAATGGGGGAAAAAAGGGGAAGGGTCCTCAAGGAATATATATAAAGGTCATGTGGACAGCCCTGGCTGATGTGGCTCAATGGATTGAGTGCTGGCCTGTGAACCAAAGTGCTGCTGGTTGAATTCCAAGTCAGGACACATGCCTGGGTTGTGGGCCAGGTCCCCTGTAGGAAGCGTGTAAGAGGCAATCACACATGGCTGTTTCCCTCTTACTCCCTTCCTTCCCCTCTCTCTAAAAATAAATAAGTAAAATCTTTAAAAAAAAAAAAAGACACATGGACAAAGCTAAAGGGAGGTAGGATCAAGAGTGGGAGGTGGGGATGGGAATCAGCATCAGAAGAGCCCAATTTGCTTGTGGGTAGTGGAGGAAGTGACTGAAACTGCTGAGAGCTCAGCAAGCAGCATTGTTCCCTTTCTGACTCCTCCCCCACATATAGCGCCACAATGGCAGCCATGTGGGTTGCCCCACCCTAGTGAATACCTAAGGCTTCACCCCTTACTATGTAGCAGGCCCACTGAGACAAAAAAAAAAAAAAATGGCCCAAAGCACAGATCAAAGCTCCAGAAAATATACAACTAAGTGAGGAAGAAACAGCCAACCTATCAGATGCACAGTTCAAAACACTGGCAATCAGGACGCTCACAGAAATGGTTGAGTATGGTTGCAAAATAGAAGAGTGAAGGCTATGCAAAGTGAATTAAAGGAAAATGCACAGGGAACCAACAGTGACAGGAAGAAAACTAGGACTCAAGTCAATGGTTTGGACCAGAAGGAAGAAATAAACATTTAACCAGAACAGAATAAAGAAACAAGAATTCAAAAATATGAGGAGAGGCTTAGGAACCGACAGGACAATTTTAAACATTCCAACATCTGAATTATAGAGGTGCCACAGAAGAAGAAAAGGAAGAGCAAGAAATTGAAACCTTATTTGAACAAATAATGAAAGAGAATTTCCCCAATCTGGTGAAGGAAATAGACTTCCAGGATGTCCAGGAAGCCCAGAATGTCCCAAAGAAGTTGGACCCATACAGGAACACACCAAGGCACATCATCATTAAGCTACCCAAGATGAAAGATAAGGAGAGAATCTTAAAAGCAGCAAGAGGAAAGGAGACAGTTCCCTACAGAGGAGTTCCCAGAAGACTATCAACCGATTTCTCAAAAGAAACCTTGCAGGCAAAAAGAGGCTGGCAAGAAGTATTCAAATTGATGAAAAGCAAAGACCTACATCCAATATTACTCTGTCCAGCAGAGCTCTTTAGAATGAAAGGGCAGATAATGTGCTTCCCAGATAAGGTCAAATTAAAGGAGTTTATTATCACCAAACCCTTATTATATGAAATGTTAAAGGAACTTATCTAAGAAAAAGAAGATAAAAAACAATGAACAGTTAAATGACAACAAACTCACAACTATCAACAACTGAACCTAAAACAACAAACAAACTAAGCAAACAACTAGAACAGGAACAGAATCACAGAAATGGAGATCAC
>VMDR010028497.1:0-13122 GCA_007922815.1 Macrotus californicus
GAAAACATTGAGCAAATCACCTGATGTCATGTCATCATTTATAAACTAAAAATAATAGTGTCTACCACTCAGGATTTTATGAATATTAAATAAGACAATCCATGGAAAGCCCTAAGTCTACAGTAGGTATTCATATGATGTCTTTTTTTAAATTGACTTTCTAATATATGATTTGTGTGGTGAAATTGCATAACATATAAAAGTACATATCAAAAAATACTGAATACTATCAAAGACCATATGAATGCACATTTTGAAATTTTTCCGTGAAAAACACTTCTACACATTTTAAATAGTGATCTGAAGTATATTTGGTAATTTTTTGAAATGACTATGTATCTACCCATTAAATTATCATTTAGAATATAGGTGAAAAATGGACAGAAAGCCATTCTTGGTTTGCATAGTTAGCTAAGAGCTAGCTCCATAGAGAAGTAAACAGAATTTCCCAGAAATCAGTATGTTCTTGATGGATATTAGCTTTTAAGATTGTCCCCATAAGCATTCAAGAGATACAGTCCCTCTTTCGACAAAAAATGAAATTTTAATTTTTCTTTGGAGCTATTCACAGTGAGGCTTCCAAGCCATTCATCTTCTTAGTCCTGAAACTCAGATATTACTCCAACACTCTCCACCCCCCCACACTGCCAATCAATGCCAGGTGACTTAAAGATGACATCGTCCACCCCAGAAATGCCAGCTGTTTCAATGGTAACTTGTTCCACTGCTTTCACCATAAATGAGCGACTGGATAAAATAATCAAAAATTTCATAATAAAAAACAAAATTAATGAGAATTCATCCAAGCTGAAGGTTTGAGAGGAGCCAACACCACTGTAATGTCTTATGCCAGACAGGGCTTGAAGGAGTTCACAAGTTCAGTCGTTATGGGAAACTGAAGGAACTGTGGCCAGACCTGCTGTCAGTTTAAAGACTATCACTGAAGCTTTGCAGAAATGATGTACGTTCCCATTCAAACATACCAAAAGCTACTGAACTTAATTTCCTTTCTAAACATGTACTTTGCTATCCTCAATTGCTGATGGGTGAGGAAATGCTTTAACCCACAGAGCATTTTTGGTTCACTGACAAATGTATTCACAAGCAGCAGACTGTTCCCACAAACATGTTTTCATGTGTAAGATTTCAAGCAGGCAGCCATTTCAAAGGTTTTGCCTCTCTTTGCTCATTTTCCTGTTCAAGAATTCAGCCACCTTGCCATCCTACACCTCCTTCCTCATCATCTCTCAATTTTGTGCTGCTCTCCTAACCATCTTCTCCAATTATTATCTTGAACACCAAACTTGAGTCACATTTTTGCTCTCCTTGACTCTTGCCACTGTGTGCCTTGGTTTTGCAGCTCTTTTCAGTCTGCCATTGTGTAACTGATTTGTTATCCTGGCTTGAATTTCCTCTGCCGCAGCAACCAAACTCAGCCCAGCAGCAGGACACCCGGCTTCAGCACCCCAGCTCAGCACCCAAGATCTTCATGCTTCACTCAATTCAGTGTCCTAGGGACCTCTCTTCCAAAAAATACAAATCAAAGTTGCTTCTGGGCTGATTCTAAATAAATCTACCAGGGAAAGTGAAATTGAACTTCTACTCTTTCATCTGGTAAAGACTAAATACTTCAAACTTCCCAAAGTAAGATAACGAGACTATTTACACTGTTATTTTACTGAATTTTTTTCCTTGCTTAAAACCTGTGGAAATAGAATAAGTTAATGTGGAAAATCCCCATGGATATTGAAATCTATAGTACAAAACTGTACACACACTTAAGGATGCATATACAATGTATGCATGCATTGTAATGTCTTCATGACAAACCCCTGGAGCAGATGACATAGTTCAGCAGCTACCAGTTCGATGGCTTATAAGTAACTAGATGTCGGCTGGATGGATGCATTCATCTCTAATTATCTCTTGATGTGCTTTGAAGAGTATCAGGATAAAGAAGTTCTAGGACAGAATCTGAATATAATTTGATGAATTCTAATTACTGCTGTCATGACTGTTTTTCCTGCAGCTGTGTAAGCTGGTTCACAGCTAGTTTCTGTTCCTTCTAAACCGCATGTAGCAATGTGGCACGTCCTCCAACAAGAGGCCAGGAACACGTGTACCAACGATAAGTCAGAGAACTCTAGTCCTAGAAAAAAAATAAAAGACATGGCTCCACGTTCTCAAGGAGAATTTCTCTTTCTAAAAGTTGTAAGCTGTAAAATTTACATTTAGCTTTCTCCAATTCCGAGTGGAAAAGTAAATACTTAAACTCCAAGGCACGCTGATAAAAGGGTTACTTTTTCACTGTCATTCCTCTGGGCCCATAATGCTGGGTTGCATTAAGCCAAGAAGAAATATTGACTATCTGGTGCCAGTTCACTCCTTCCCTCTTGTGACATTTGCTTAGACCGTGCTCGCATCCTGCCGTCACTACCTCTCCTTCTCAGCTGCTTAATCAGATGGTAAGTGACTTGAGATAGTTTAATACCACAGATAGAAGGCACTCACATAGTTACTCAGCAGATGATGAAGGACCTGGTCGCAATGATTAAATATAGGAAAATTAGAGTAGATACTGTTTAATACTTCACAGGAACAATCCAAGTAACTCAGTTCTACATACATGCTGCTAGTTACTCTTTCACACTCCATTCTCAGTTATTAAAACATTGCTTGCTCCCTTTCTCTCCTTTTTTAAATTTTTTTAAATTTTTCAACTGCACTTGACATTCAGTACTCTATTAGTTTCTGGTGTACAGCATAGTGGTTAGACGTTTATATAACTTACAAAGTGATCCTCCTTGATAAGTCTTGCATCCACCTGGCACCATACATAGTTATTAGAATATTATTAACTGCATTCCCTATGCTGTACTTTTACATCCCTGTTACTATTTTGTAACTGCCAATTTGTACTTTTTAATCCCTTCACCTCCTTTGCCCTCTCTCCCCTTTATTATTATTATTATTATTTTTTAATCACAATGGCACAGACAATCACTTAGAGAAAGTTCAGAATATCCAGCACAGTCATTATTCTCTGTTTCTACCTGGCATGTCTAAATTTGTTGCTACCACTTTTGCAGTACATTTTGCTAAGGACTAAGTTAAAAATAGGAAAAAAAAATGACAGGGTCTTAGCTGCCTTTAATATGTCTACTTCCATATGATCCTACATATTCATATCCCCTGGAAGCTGCCACCCACACAGGCTTTAGACCCTTATGTCGTCGCTAAGTGAATACATGAGATGGCCAGAAATTCTTATTCTGAAAGCATTCACTGATAAAAACTTTCTATTGTACCATATACGATTAAAGTTCTGTTTGCACTTCAGATTACATTAAAAATCATATGAAGACCCTCTTTTTTTTTCTATCACAGGCAACTATATAGAGTAGTTGCTATATAATAACACAATTACAAAATATGGGAACAAGATTCAAAAAGGTGGTGATAAATCTATGTATATGTTCAAGCCCAAAAAGTGATGTGTTTCTGCTTCCGTGTCTTTCCTGGTAGGGTGCCACAGACCGGTCACTCACACCTGGCCACATTCTGTGATAGACCCCCAAACGTAGGCTACATGGCCATGGTCTCAGCACCACTTACTGTAATTCAAGTTTGAGACAAAATCGTTCCAATCTCAGAGAGTGTTTTGCCAAGTCTAAGGGGTGATACAGAAGTGCATGTGTATATGTACAGAAGGTGCCTCAAGAAAACCTCTATAAACGAAATGCCACTGGACTCTTCAAAGTAATCGAAATCTGTTTCATGACCAATATCCATTTGCAAATGACATCTAAAATGTTAGAGATTAAATTCTTTCTCTAATTTATTCTTCCAGAGCATGTACATTTTACGTGTTAGTGAGCATTCCCCTATCCACCCTGAAATGTCCAAGAGCCCTGCAAGTCTCAGAACTAATAAGCTAATTCTAAGCATCCCCTTGCACTATGACAACTGATGTCTATGAAGACTCTGCTATCTTTGTTTCCACATCACTTTACTTTAATCTAATTTTGCAATTTAAATTTATAAATGATGCGATATAAATATAAAAAACACTGTTTCTATGAAATCTAAGTGTTTTTAAAATATGTAATAAAGGAAAATTTATTTTTAAAATAACTTCTATTGAGTTAAATATGGATAAAACAACACCAAAAGTTTAGAAAAAAGTAATAAAAATTTAGAAATATTCTAAACTCATTTTGCTCTAAAACTGTATTGCAGAGTTTACCCTACTTGAAAGAAAGCAAAAGTAGAAACTGTAACCTATGAATAATGATTGGAGAAATAAAAATAAAACTTCAGGGATGCCAAAGGAGTCAGGATTTGAGGGGCCAAGCTTCTAATTAACAGGGGACAAGCACCACGTAGTCCTGAGCCCAAAATTTTGTGTTCCACGGCCACTTCAAGTGATTTGTTGACTCCTAGCTGTGGGAGGGTAAGTTGCTGAAAAAACAACCAGAAAGTAGCTGCTGAGATGTTAAAAAGGCAAGTAGAGATTTTGGCCATCTGAGGAAAAAGAAATTTGAATTACAATGTCTGTCTATGAAGAGTCCTAAAAAATATGCCAAGATTTCTGTTGAGACTTTTAAAGGACTCTCTCCTGAATTCAGACCCCTCTCTAGTCTCACTTTAACTTAATTGGCCTTGTTTCCAAAGCCACAAGGGTTAGAGGTGGGATGAGAGTGGGTCTCTTGTTCCAAGGAAGACAGGCCACGTTGCTAGGGTGTGTATCCCCCGGCAACGGCCTCCCTGGTCTCTGAGTTGGGGTGTACTACTCACAGTCCACAGGCCGCATGCAGCTCAGGATGGCTATGAATGCGGCCCAGTAAAAATCATAAAAGTACTTAAAACCATTTTTTTGTTCGTTAGTTTTCATTAGTGTTTGTGTATTTAATGTGTGGCCCAAGACAACTCTTCTTCCAGTGTGGCCCACAGACGCCAAAAGGCTGGACACCCTTGTGAGTCTAAACCATGTAGTGGAGATTTAGAACACAGTTCCTGTAATAACCAAGATTCTGCAGCCTCCAGTTTACCAAGAGTATCAGTTAAATATTCACGTGGAAAAAATAAATCTTTAGCCCTATGTCACACCAAACACTAAAATAATTTTTAGCTGGGCTATAAACTAAATGTAAAACATTAAACAAAGGGCCTCTAGGAGATAATATAGAAGAATACTTTTATGTTTCAAGTATAGGCAAAGTTGTTTTTAAACTGGAAACAGTAAACACTTCCCACAGAGTAAATTTGAAAAATTAGACTACAGAAAAATTAAGAACTTTCATCCATCACAAGACACCATAAGTTAGTAAAAAGGCAAACCAAGGAGCATAAGATATTTACAATCCATAAGTCTAACAACAGATTTGTGTGTATAGTATGTGAAGAACTTACATAAAGCAGTTAAAACAGACAAAACAATTTTTAATGAGAAAAACATTAGAACTCTAGGCCAAAAGGCCATGCAAATGTCCAATTAGCATATGAAAAGGCATTCTACATCATCAGGGAAAAAAGCCAAATTCACCACGGGACACCACTACAAACCGTAAAAGAGCTAAAATGGTTTAAATCCAACAATATCAAATGTTGACTATGTGGAGCAACTGGAATTCTCTTGCACTGATGTGGGAATTTTAATTGGTACAATCATTATGAACGATTGTTTTGCAATACATCAAAAAAGAATTCATGCATTTTGTAGTCCAGCAATTCCACTTCTAACAACAACAACAACAAAAATGTGTACGTATATTCATCAAAAGACTTGTAAAAGAATGTCCACAGTAGCACTATTTGTCATAACCCCCAACAGGATACAACCCAAATGCCCATAAATAAGAAAAGGGATAAGTAATTTGTCTACATATACAATGGAACACCACAGAGCAAATGTTGGCAACTTTTTTCTGTTAAGAGCCAGAAAATAAATGTCTTACACATTGCGGTTCCTATATGCTCTCCACTGCATACTCATACATATTTTTTACTGCCCTTGAGAAACATCAAAATTATTCTTAGCTCAGAGGCTGTACAAAACGGGTGGAGGGCTGGATTAGGTGTGCGGGCAACACTTTGCCAACCACCGGCCTAGAGCAATACAACAAATTGTGTGACTACGTGAACCAAGGCCATGACTATAACACTGAATGAAAGACAACAGACACACAAGAAAACATACTCTGTGATACCATTTACATAAAGTTTGAAAACAAACACAACTCATGTATGGTGACAGAAGCCAGAATAGCCTGATGGGCATGAAGAGGGCTTCTGGAGTGCAGGAACATCTCTAGTTTGATTTGGAAAGTGTTTCTATTACTCACCCTGTATTCACTTTACAAATAGTCATAGACCTGCACATTTAATGTCTACACAATTTAGAATATTTATGCTTACTTCAATAATAATTCACAGAAAACTTAACAATTTTTTTCCCTACAGGACTTCTCAGATCACTTAACACACTAATGTGCACCTTGAAGTTCCCATTTGACTATGAAAAAGATAGCATTTCCCAAGTTTATTTAATCACAGAATGTTTTCTCCCAGGACTCCTCTCAAAACTAGCATAACTCTTTAAGAAAAAGAAAAAACTGGCCTAACTAGAATACGAGGTGTGTCAAAGTGCACAGGAGAAAATGAAAATGAAGTCACGGGCTAAGATCATAGAAGACTTCGATGCCATCTCTTCAAACGGCATATCTAGTTTTAACTTTTCTCTCATAGGCAGCCATTCAAGGATTTTAAGTGGGAGAAGGAGAAGGTCACATCTGTGAATTTAAAAGATGACACTGGCAGGAGAGTGGGACATAACTACATGAAGAGAGGACACTGGGAAGGAGCAGAGAAATTGTAGGTTGGGGAGCAGTTCGGACACCCTGAAATGCAACGCGAAGCGTTTAATCAGAGCAGCAATAAGGATGAGACAATTAAACAGTTTCAAAAACTAAGTAAGTATGTTGATTGGTCAATAAATCACTAGTGATAAAAAAATATATTTCTCATATATTTAAGAAGAAATATTCTTCTGTTCTGTAGCTTCTTTCACCACTTACTTCAAGTCTAGAATTCTTTTTTAAATTATATTCTATTCATTATGCCATTACAGTTGTCCCAGCTTTTCCCCCTTAACCCCCCTCCACCCAGCACCCCACCCCCCAACTCACTCAGGCAATCCCTACACTATTGTCCATGTCCATCAGTCATGTGTATAAATTCTTTGGCTACTCCATTTTCTACACCATACTTTACCTCCCCAAGGCCATCCTGTGACTACCTCTTTGTACTTCTTAATCCCCTCACCTCTTCACCTATTCCCCCACACTCCCTCCCATCCAGCAACCATCAAAATGCTAGAATTCTACATTATCAGTAAATACAAGACACAAAAGATGGTCACAGAAGTTCTATAGAGAAGTGCTTCGAGAAGGTAAACTGGTTGAAAGGGACACATGAGAACTTGTTTTACAATCACACTTGCAGAGGAATGCCCAGTTGTTATTTACGTGAATTTTTACCAGGGGTGACTTGAACCTACATTTGCAGAGCAAAAATCATGTTTTCACTTAGAACATATGTTTATTTGTGGGTGGTTGGGGAAGAGGATAAAGAAGATTTGAGGGAAGTCAAAATCTCCCCATCTGATCACCTCTATGCCTCAGCACTTAAATTAATTTATCACATTCTAATAATATCATTACCATAGAGAGTCAGGGAGCACCAGGGGAGCTCCCCCATTGGCCATGATGGCACAGGGGGAATTTCTCACACCGAGTGCACCGAAAACTAGAAAGATGAATGGACAGAAATACAACCCTCCCCTCCCTACCCCTACAAGAACCATGGGCTTGAGCAGGAAGGGGTGATGGTCTTTGAGATGAGAGTCCACTATTCTCCCAGGTTGGGGCACCTGAATAACCTCTTCCTTTTTCCACAAGAACCTGTCTCATGCATTTGGCTTTTGTTGTGGCAGGCAGCTGACCCTGAGTTTTGGTTACAATATCATTGTTTTGTGAACTCAGCAGCTTTGCATGCTTTGTTATCTGCCACCAAAATGTCAAAGATAATAGTGACCATATGTAAATGTTTTGACTCCGAATGGCTTCATTGGAAAAATAAGCACAAAAAAGGCAGGTGCATACATAATGAATTAGGCATGGCAGTCCATTATTCAATCTCATTGGCCTCTACAGTTTCTACACAAGATGTTATTATGAGATCTATGTTCAACTGAATACCAATCCCCCAAATAGATCCACACTCTAATCCCAGGCACCATGAATGTTATTTCACATGGCAAAGGGACTAGGCAAGTTCAACCAGGTAAAGATCTTAAAACGACGATTGCCTTGGATTCTCTGGGTGACCCAATGCAATGACAATGGTCCTTATATGAGAGTTAGAGAAGGTGAGGTGATGACAGCTGCAGAGATTGGAGTAACCCATTTTGAAGGTGGAATAGATGGAGGCAGCCACTAGAAGCTAAAAAAGGCAAGGAAATACTTTCCTTCCCCAGAGCATCCAGCAGCGACCAGCCTTGACTTTATAACCCAGTGAAACTAATCTGGACCTCTGCCCTCCAGAACCATACAAGAACAAATATGTATTGTCTTAAGCCATAAAATCTGGTAAATTTTTTAGAGCAGCAATAAGAAACTAATACAACATCCTAGTGAAATGTTCATCAAACCTGGTGCACATCAGAATCAGTGTGTTAAGACACAGATCCTTGGATCACATCCCTAGAAATTCTGATACCCTACAACTGTGACAAGGCACAGAAATCTAAAGTTTTTAAGAATTTTCCAGGAGTGACTGTTGTGCTGCAAACCAGAGTATAAGTCAGAAGAACGATCGGAGAAAATTCACTGCCTGAATAGATTCCTAGGGCTGCCACACCAAATTACCACAAACTTGACATCTTGAGACAACAGAAATACATTTTTTCACAGGACAAGAAAGAGATCAGAAGTTGAAAATGGATTTCAGTGAGCCAAAAATCAAAAGTGTCCATAGGGCTGCATTCCTGAAAGAAGCTCTACGAGGGAATTTGTTCCTGGCTTCTTCCAGTCTCTGGTGGCTGCTGGCATTCCTTGACTTGCGGCCACAGCACTGTCTACCTCTGTGGTCATGTTGCCTCCGTCTTGTGTGTGCATGAAATCTCCCTCTGCTTCTCTCTCCTAAAGACACTTGTCCTTAGAATTAGTGCCCACGTGGATAATCCAGAACAATCACCCCATCCCAAGATCTTCAGTTTCATCACCTCTGCAAAAATCCTTTTGTCTTATAAAGTAACACTTGCAGGTTCCAGGAATCAGGACCTGATATTCAGCCAACTACACTGCCTCATTGTCCGGAAAGGTGATTTCGGGATGAAGACAGTAGACCTGAAGCAGACTTTGCAAAATTACAAAATTACTAAAATCTTTTTTACATTCAAATCCCTTTCCGACCCTTTACAAACTAGTTATGCTATTAAAAATTAGCCGGTCTCACTGGAGTAGTTCTGATGATTAATGAGGCTATGATAAGCAGGGATTTGGGTGATTATTGGAAAAAGCAGGTTCCTAGAATTCAGTAGCATTTTAATTTTGAGGTTATATGACCCTTTTAAAAATTGGCTTCTCACAGGAGTGCTTCTGAATACAAATGCATTGCCAACAAAGGAATCTATATGAAACTTCTCTGTCACAGAGGAATTTACCAGATGTGACCATACAAACAGCTGACAAGAAATGTTGGTTGGGGAGTTATTTTTATGCAAAAGTATATTTCAACTTTAAATAAATCCCAGATTCCTTTGCCTGATTTTTACTCAAGAAATTTAGACTCTATGGGTCACTGACAAAAGCATTCTTGTCCTGTTTGGCTTTTTAAGGCAAGTAATCTAGAAGATATTATCCCACAGACACAAGAAATACAAACCAAAATTCCAATACTGGACTACAAAATATGTATAGTATGATGATGCTCCACTGAAATAATAATATAGCTTTTTTTAAATGTCTTCTTCCTTTCAAAAACTCATTCTAATATTTTTCTAGCATCCCTGTACAATGAGGTATAAGGCCTTTCCTAACTGTAAAATAGTATTTTTTCTCAAATGTGCATTTTCATATCCATCCCCCAAAACATTTATACCTCCATTTTCCTTTACTATTAACTATGCAAAATCTAAATTACCATCCCCTTAAAATAACCTATGGCTTGGATTTCAACAACCTAATTTTCACTTTAACAGGTCATTATTCCACCCTGAACAGCTGTCAGAACAAAACAATAATAATTTCTAATTCATCCCATCTGAGTATGACTATACATTTTTTGCCTACAAGGCATTATTTGCTTATTTGAATTCCCTTGGTAGCAGTGGCTCCAAATTGTGCTGTGTCTGAGCTAATCTGCCAGCCTTTGTCCCTTAAAATTCCCAGAGCAGTAATGTTGGATAGTAATATATCACATAATTTATAGGGTTGGGTCATAACCAACTAATAATAGAGCTAAGAACCAACTCATCAGAACCACCTAGGAATCTTGCAAAAATGCAGATTCCAGGGCCCTGCCTCAAACTACTAAATATAATTTCTAGGAAAAAGGAATTTTCACTTTTCATAAAGTAGAGCCACTATAAACTGGAATCCAGTGATCAGAAATACCCACTTCATGCATTCTCTTCCCCCCACAAACACCCAGGTCTGAATGGCTTAATGGCAATGTTCTCATAAGTACAGTGCTCCTGATTAATCCCATGAAGTTAAGCATTATCCACATACTACTCAGTAACTGTGATATATCTTTACTGCATCCTTCATTGCTGACTCTATGTTTGTCTTCTTAAATTTCTAACCAATTTTATTCTTCCCTTTGCAGTAACCATAACTCTATCACTTCCTGGATAAATCCACCCTTACTTATTCTTCATTATTTCAGTGCCCAGTTCCATTTTCTAGAGACTTTTCCTTAGTGCCCTTATCCAAGTCCACATACTTCTTACATGAAGGCAAGAAAAAATTAAATATATACAGGACATATTATTTCAAAAAGTTTTGTCGACAAACAGAACAAGAGAAAGTAGCAATTAACCCGCTTTAGGCATATTCTGAACCACAAAATTACCAGCAGGATCTACTTTCTCCTTGGTTAGTATAATAGAGAGAACTAATTACAAGAGGCTTGTTCTTCGGGGGAAGAAAAATCTAGTTTCATGTTATGTGACACAAGGAACCTCACTCTTCTTATCTGTAGAGAATTTTTAGTCAACATAACATGAGGACCACTTAATCTTGTTCAGTTACACTGAAAAGAAACCTTCCTTTTCCCCAAAAGGGGGTTAATTTATCCACCAGAGACAACTCTTCACAAAATGTCACTGACAGGAGCAATTGCTTTCCATACTCTTTACACTAAAATAGTGGAACCTCGTGGGCAAGACACAGAGAAAGAAAATCCACTTGTAAGGGGGACAGAGAACACATTTTGCCTTTGTACAAAGTCAACCTCCTACGTTTAAACTATCTTGGTAAAGTGCTTCACTGTAGAATGTTGTTGGCCAATTTACATGGCATTTGGATTTGAAGTTATATGCCATTTGGGGAAGATTACTATAATTAGAAAAATGGCCTGATTATTTTTCTGGCAACAGTAAAGAAAGGGAACAGACTTTTCAGCTTATAAAGACAAGTCCTTGAGAAACCTCAAAAGGTTTCAGGATCCTGTTTGACAGGAAAGAACATCTCATGTGAACCTCTTGGATCTGTTGAAAACTAAACTGTTTTTTTTTTAAGCCAAAACCACAAGAGAGGGAGAATGAAATTTTACAAAAAAAGAAAGAAAGAAAGAAATACTCCTTCTTTTCTTGGGTTTTGAGACAGAGATGACAGAAACGGTCCTTTCTGTTGGGGTGCGAGCTTCGTTTACAGGCCCCTGTAAGAAGCACAAACAAAAACCAACTGGGTTGGGAGGAAAGAGTGTGGATTTTCAGGGACAAGATTTGGAAGATGGCTTCACGAGAGTGTTATGTGATGGCTATGTCTGTTTTCACTGCAAATAACGACAATATTATAACCTCAGAAATTAAAAGAGCAGTTCCTAATATTTTAGGTCTCAAGCTAACATTTATGATGGAAAATGCAAAACCATACTAAGTTCCTCTTTCCTGTGGTGAGAGAATAAGACATCGCTGTACTGACACCCATTCTCCAGGCCTGGGTCTCACAGGACACTGCCTTTCACCCAGAAGGAAGTAGGGACAATGAGAGGTCTGTTCCAGAAAGATGATCCAAGGATTTCACGATTTAGGTTCTATTTCCTGAACTTAGTAATTGAAAAACCTATACTAGATCAAAAATGTTTGCACAAAAATGCAGTTTAAAACTGCCATGAACTTTTTTAATGAAATGTAAGGATAAAATTGGGATAGTGAAACAACTTCAAAACGTGCATTTGGCGGAAGGCAGAAAGCGTGGTGAATGGGAAGAATTAGTTATTAAATAGTTGCTGCTTTCAAGTCATGAGCAATCTAATGAAAACGTTCCCTTGTCCCTGACTGGTGTGGCTCAGTTGGTTGGGTGGCGTTCCACAAAGCGAAAGGTCACCAATTTGATTCCTGGTCAGGACACATGCCTGGGTTGCAGTTTAGATCCCTGGTCCAGGCGCATACAAGAGACAACCAATTGATGTTTCTCTCTCACATTGGTGTTTCTCTCCCTCTCTTTTTCCCTCCCTTCTTCTTTCTCCAAAAAAATAAATAAATAAAACGTTTAAAAAAAAAAAGAAATGAAAATATTCCTTTGGCCAATGATTCCTTCATTAAAATGTTTCCTATCTTTAGTGACTTCTGCAGTGTCCCCTCCCTTTCTGAGACGCTTTATCGAACACGGGAAGGACAAGTTGCATTTTAAGCTGTACTCGAAGTGAAACAGCAGCTCCACCCTTCACGGTTCTTAGAAGAGTCATCAAATAAAGGCCCCTTTGATACAAAACCTCAGGGTTATTTTTTTTTTTATTCAGCAGCTTAAATGGAAAATGTAAATACATATAAAATTACTGCCCCCATAATAATTTTGAATCTTTTTAAAAAATATTCTTTCTCTTTTTAAAAAA
>VMDR010028498.1:0-13123 GCA_007922815.1 Macrotus californicus
CCAATGTTCACGTACCTAGTTAGTGACATGGCTAGGATTTGAACACAGGAAGTCTGATGACAGAATTCATGCATTTTAACTAATATTTAATTTTAATTGTCTTAACAGTAACATGAATAAAAAGGTACTATCAAATGGTTTAAAGGTAATCATGCAAAAGTAATCAATAACTACAAGCACTGGGGTTGTTGTTATTTTGCTTTTAAAAGTTAAAAGGCAAGAAGTTTGAGGATACTCAATGTTTACATTGATTATTACAATGTTACAATAATTCTCTCCCATGCATTCTCAAGCAGAATTACAATTTGAACATTCTGTATACTTAAAGTCACACAACTGACATTGAAAGCAGAAATTTCTCACATTGTAATATTCACACATTTAGATATGTAGGTAAAAATATTTTGTGAAAATAAAAATAAGATACTGACTTGATCTAATAACAGTAGAAATATGAAGTAAAATTTTAATCTTGAGTTTCATACAGGTTATCTCTTCTCAACCTCAAATTCCACTTCAATAAGGAAATTTTATTCATTTGCACTTACTTAATGTTTAGAAAATCGAAGCTAGGCACAGTGCCCTGGCTGGTGTGGCTCAGTGGGCTGAGTGCCGGCCTGTGAACCAAGGGGTCACTGGTTTGATTCCCTGTCAGGGTACATGTCTGGATTGTGGGCCAGGTCCCCAGTTGGGGGGCGCACAAGAGGCAACCACACATTGATATTTCTCTCCCTCTCTTTCTCCCTCTCTTTTCCTCTCTCTAAAGATAAATAAGATCTTTTTTAAAAAAAGATAGGCATAGTATATTAAGTGACTTAAATATATGAAGCATATTAAAAAGTTCATAAATCTTAAAATAAAAGCTCTAATATTTCATTTGCATAAGACATGGAAATAAACTTGAATACATACTCTAATTTGTTACCTGATACATTTCTTTTCCAAAAAGGTAATCCCAAACTTGTCTTTGAACATCCCAATTCACCAAGTAACCCTAAAAAATTTTTTAAAAAATTTAATAGTCAAAAATATTTTAATAATTTTTAAAAACAGATTAATATATTTTAAATCACTGATTTCTATTTCTTTATGGTTACCTTCATCAGTCTAACGCTGTTTTTCTCCTTCTATTAGTTCAAAAAATTGCAAATTAACAATAACCAAAATGTCAAGAGTTCAAAAGACATACCGATATGTAGAGATGATTCTCCACACTTATTTTCTTTAATGTGTTCATTTCGTTTAACTTTAACATAAACTAGGAAAATTCAGTACCCACACTCATAGCCAGCAACTCAATCATGATAATTTATTCTTAAGACAAAACCAATTTTGGTTTTACTAAGCTCTCATTTAAAATTTAAATGACTTTTTTCAGAGATCTAAAAATATTTCCATGCATACAAAACCTTATACATAGATTTAAAAATTATCTTTAAATTTAGGTCTGTAATGGTAGAAATGACATAATTGAATTACCTTCTGAAAGGGAAGGATGTAAAAGAGTCCAGACGGGTCCTTTATTTCATCTATCTGGTTAGCAGTAAACGTTTTGAGACGTGCTGTTTTTGACCTGAACTGACAGTTAGGAACAACCCTATAAACAAAGAGTTAAATAATATAGTTACTTCCTAAATACTTACTTGCTATAAATACATTTACTTAACCACCCTCCTGGATGCCAAATAATATCCAAAACCCGAGTTTCTCATTGTTCTTCAAATAATAATTTAAAAACGTCTTCTTTTTAGGATTCGAGTGTATACCAGGTTCTATAACCTGCTCCTTTTCTTTCTCAAATAATCCTCAAGAAATCCTTGCAGGTGGGGGTATTGGTTCTGCCACCATAGAGATGAATAGGGAACCTACAGTAAAGTCTGGGGTCTTTCTGGCTTTAATTCGTTAATTCTCAATAACATGCTGGCAAAAAGTTCACAAGTTCAATGTTCTGGCCATAAAATTAAGTTTCCATGAAGTCAAAGTTTTTCAATCAGCAAGCTGGTACAGAAGTAGGAAGGAGTTTTAAGTGTGATTGCTGTCCACCTTGAGCTCACAGTCTATTTAGGAAAACAAAATAGAGCCATGATCAATCATGCACACGAGTACATTTCTCTCTGTGTTTAAACACATTTTTAAAAGCTGCTTGTAGTCAATCTTATGGTCGTATTACAATTTTTTAATCAATTTGGTATTCTTGATTATTTAGCACGCTTTCTTTTCTTTCTTTCTTTTTCCTACCGTACAAAATGTCCATAAATACTTCATAGCATCCTGTATTTACTCTTAGCAAGCACCTCTAATTTATTCCTTAGGTAACTGATAACTGAATTGCTGTGTCAAATTGCTGTGTACCAATGATACATATTGCTAAAGGTTTTTCAGAAGGTTGTAACAATTTCCATCCCTAAGCAGTTCGACTGTTCTCTTTTAAATGAAAACGGAAAGGAGGAAGAGAAAAAAAAAAACCCTCTGTGAATATGATAGAAGAAAAGCGTATCTTTAAATTTACTTACTCTTTATGCAAACATACATGAATTGCTATGGTAGTATTTGTTTAATTGACTCTATAATCAACCAGGTTGACCAACCAGCACTTCGAAGGGCTTAGACACAAGTTTTCGAATTAGGGGGGTCGTGGAGCCCTCTGAGGATTTGAAGAAATCTATAATCGCGTTTCCAGGAAAATGCATATACAAACAAATGTTGCCAACGACTCCTAAGATTATGAACTTTGTGTACAGAACCGCCCCTCCACCCTCCAACTAGGAAGCGCTTCTCTAGGAGCCTATTTTACTGATCAATTTCCGGTTACAAAATGAAACATACGTCCCACTTCTCGGGCCATACAGACCAAAATTAACATAAAAATCCCAGTTCAAAGCTTCCCAACCACCTAGCTCCAACCACAGCATCCCTTGGGCTCAAGTTAGGGCCGCGCGGGGGCATCGGTCTTTTACTGACGTCTTAAAGACGAAGCACAGTATCAGAAATGACCAGGCGTGTACGCCCTGTACCTCGGAGAAAACGAACACTTACGAGACATTTTCATGGCTGTAACCGATTTTGGCATTGTAGGCTCCGTTATCCAACACTAACGTCGTCATTTTAGAAAAAAAAAAAAATCCAAAAACAAAAACAAAAAAAAGGCACCGTTTTTTTCTCCTACCGGCCTTTCTTTTCACGTAGTTTTTTTTTTCCCCGGCAGTTTCTGGCTTGCGTGGGTGGAGCTTATGGGCGCGCTTCCGGTTTCCCTTAGCAACGGAGGACGCCGGAAGCCAGAAACGGCCCAACTGCCCTGCTTATTCGTGAGAGTCAGTACTAGTGTGCTCCAGCCTAACCCATTTACGTCAGGGCGAGATCCACGAGTGGAAGCGGCTAACCGCTTTTTCGTCCATTGCGAATTTGTCCTTTACTTCACAGTCTGACTCGCTACTGTAACTTTCTTCTAACTTCTGTAGCCAACCAGGTGTGTGTGTGTGTGTATGTGTGTGTATTCGGATAGTATTGTTCAAACAGTGGCAATTATGTATAATAAAGTGCAAAAACATACTCAGCATGGTATTGAATATGAGATCTTTTCAGCCTCATTCCCCGCCATTGCCCATCCTACTGCAGGATCCAACTACCCTGAATTACAAATATGCTGTTCTGTCAACCGCCTTGCTTTTTTTACTCACACACACACACTTCCCCTGTCTACTTGTTAAGAAGGACAGAGCTCTGCATCTTTCTTATCAAAAAAGTCTTCTCCATATTGGACATGCATGAGTACGTCTCCATTCCCCTTCCTAAAATTAGGTGTTCCTCCTATGTGTTCCTATAATGCTCTTGGCTAACTCCTTTATATCATAATGGAAAAGAGGATGACTTTTGGACTGGTTCTGGACTCTGCCATAAAATGACTGTGTAACCTCGGACAATGAAGATGATAATGAATAATACACGACACTTAATGCACGTGGGCAAACTACTCTAAGAGCTTTACGTATGTTAACTAGTTTAATCTTTACAATTTCTAAATAAGGTACTATTGCTGAAATCAAAGACATGGTTAAGGGTGCAGTCTCTGACTTCAAATGCCTAGCTCAAATTGGGGCTTTGCCACTAGATGGCCAGACAGGTTATTTAACCTCCCTACACCTTAGTTTTTTCATCTGTATAATGGAATAATATTAAACAGCAACCCATTGCAGAATTGTTTATGAAGAGCAAATGATAAAATCAAGTACCTGGTAGTGGTTATAACCACCACTACCATCATCATCCTGTTAACATATGATCATTCTCTGTTAACTTGTATACCTTGCAAACTCCTTGAAGTCAGGCTCTCTATTCCATTGGTGTCGACATCCCTTTGTGTCAAAAAAGTCACTGAATGTCCAAAATTATGTCAAATTTTAGTGCTTTTATTTTCTCTAATATTCAATTGGTAAGACCCTTTACTACAAACATGTAAAGAATATTTTATAAATTTTATATCACAGAGCAACCACCACCAATATCAGTTTCTTATCTTTTAAAATACACTCTTTCAGCCCTGGCTGGTGTGGCTCAGTGGATTGAGTGGCGGCCTGCAAACTGAAAGGTCATTGGTCAGATTCCCAGTCAGGGCAGAGGCCCGAGTTGCAGGCCAGGTCCACAGTTAGGGGTGTGTGAGAGGCAACCCATCAATAGATCTCTCACACATGGATGTTTCTCTCCCTCTTTCTCCCTCCCTTCCCCTCTCTCTAAAAGTAAATAAGTAAAATCTTGTAAAAAAAAATACATTCTTTCAACCTTGTCTCTCCTGGCTATCAGCCTTTTCATGTTTAAGCTTCTGTTTTTGTTTTCTTTTATATGCTCCTCGATCATCATCATTTTTGTTCTTGGCTTCAGCTATCATTAAATGTTGATAAATCCTAAAGCAGAATTTTGCCCTCAACTGTGACCTGAATGTTTCTACACAGATACCCTGAGATAATCTCAAAGGTAACAAAACCAAAACTGAATCTTATCTCCAAAACTGCTTATTACGTCCACATTACTTATCTCAATTAGCGGTGTGCCCCAAGAGCCACATAATGACCCAAGTTAGAAACCTCAACTACCTTCTACTACAAAGCTTGACTTAATCTCTGGAATGAGAGAATAAGGTTCTGGAATGAATCTTCTTTCATCTCTACTGATACTGCCTTCTCTCTCACCTGAAATAATGCCACTGTATCTTCAATGCCCATCCTGCCTCCATTCTCTTCTCATCATGATTTATGTACTGTCAGCATAATTATCAGCAAGTATTTTCTAAAGCAGAAATCTGATCATCCTTTCCAAATCCACCCTCTATAGAAGTCTTCCATGGCTTGACATTGCCTATGAAATAACGTGCATGCATTTGTAATCTCATCCCCTTTCAACTCGTCTTATGCTGGTAAATGTTTAACAACCAGGTTTCCAGGAAATAAAGCCCTGATTTATAAGGCTTGACCACTGTCTGTGGAACAAATACTGTCAGAACTGACGAAGTCACCAAACACTGAACACAGAGTCACGAAGAGAGGCACACAGTTGGTCTCATAAACCAGCTTCAGCACAGACTCTTCAGTAAAAACTCTGACACTATTTACCTTCACACTATACACTCCCAGGTTTTACACTTGATCTTAGCCAAAAGTCCAAGAAGCTATCTCTCCTCCCAGGTTTTAGCACAAATAATCTCAAGCATGTAAGTTCTACTTCTCAGATATATACTTCAGCAATGTATAATTTTAAAAGCTAAAACCATGACTCTTCTGTAAGTATGTAATAAACATGTGCAGTGTATTTAAGTCATATTAATAAGTGAATAGGTTTATACCCTCTCTTGTTGGTCCTTACATTAATGATTTAATAAATCTTTGATGCATGTTCATCATGTACTTGTATGACAGTCATGTTTTTAACTTTTTGAAAATTTGATCATCAAATAGCAATGAACAAAAATATAAATTAATTTAAAATGCTAAATTTATGGTGGTTTTGTGACATCGTGTGTTCTTTCAATCCAGGGAGAGTAAAATAAAAATTATTACCCTGCATTTTCTCAATAAAAAGGTACTATAACTACAATTTTTAACCTGTGTGGTTCATTAAAACTTATTACTTTGAAAAAGGAATCTACATTTTGTAATAGCCAAAACATTAGGCCACTTGCCATTAGAAGCCTTGAACTTGGACACTTTTGTCTTTTTTCATTATTGTGTTTCACCTGTCTGAAACATCCTTTTCCTGCCTAGTGAATTATTCCATTGCATTCTATTGGAGTTCTCGGATTCTCTACCATTCTATTGCATCTTGGATTCTCTAAGTACTTTAAAACTCATGACAACCTCATGAAGGTAAATAGCACCATGAGGCTCAGAGATTTTTTCCTATGATCACATAGGAAAAAAATCACATTCTTTCCTATGAGCACATACTTTTTCTATGATCACATACCTAAAAATCTACAGGGCTAGGTTTCAAATGCAAGTCTTTGACTTCAGAGCCAGTTCTTTTTAACACATTAAACTGACATTCTCACCTTTGAAATATTTCCACTGTAAATCTGACTTAACCAGACAGAAATGAATCATTCCCTCCTGTGTTCTCATTGTACCTTGTTTCTGTTTGTAATTATGCTCATTATAGTAGCATTATTAAGAGCTTGAGATATGCGAGGCACTCACTTTATATGCATAATCTCATTTAATCCCCACGAAACTCTAAGTTAGGATACCATTACTCCAATAGTCCTAAATGGTAACTGAGGGTGAGAGATATAAATAACTTGCCCAAGTTTACATAGCTACAAAGTGGCTGAGCCAGCATTTGAACCAGTATAATGACAGAGTTCAAGGTCTTAGCATTAGCAATTTACCTTCCACATTAGGCTCTTAACTCTTTGATGGCAGGAACACTTGTTTTTTCTCAAGGCATCCCTAGTTATTTGAATAATGCCTGGTTCATGATAAATGTTAAGTGAGTAAATAGTCAACCCATATATATCTGCTTTCCTTTCTTTGGAAAGGGACAGGTGTTGGACTATGGCGTAAACTACCCACTCTCCCCGACACATACCCACACATCTTCCTGATTCATCCTTCAGAGACAGTGTAATTTCTTTTCCTCTTCTAGAAATCACTGGGTGGTCATTTTCACCTCTGAAAAATGTTGGTTTAGGATTGGGTGGGGTGGAGTTTCAGAGCTGTAATAGTTCTCCCTGCTATTTCAACATTTTCCTTCTGTTTTACAAAAATATTCAAATACAATTCTACATCCTTATTTCTTTAGATACAACAACCTAATGAGGTAGGTAAGGCTATTATTAGCTCATTTTACAGATGATTAAACTGAGGCTAAAATCAAGGAAATGATTTTCTCCAGGTTAACACAGATAGAATATACTAGAGCCAGGACTTGATTAGTCCTTTTAACTCCCAAGTCCTGGGCTCTATTAGGACACGATGTCAACTTTTACTTCCCTTAAGATTGGAATCACCAGATGAAACATTACAGGATTTAATCAGGAAAGCTGGATATTTTAGCAAAGGAAATGAAAATGAGACAAGAATATGGAGTCAGCTGAGAAGGTAAACAGAGCAACGCAAGCAGAAAAGTTTGTGGAGCAAATTCTGAGGAAATGAAATAGAGAAGTAGGATGTGGTAGGAAACTCAGTGATGGAGACAGGAAGAAGAACAGAGGTGGAGAGGGTGGATTAAAACCCAGGAAGGTTTTGGGACCCGTAGTCAAAGCACCTTAATGCCTCAAGGCAGCTGAGGACACCGCCCCAGTCCGGGACTAGCGTGGCAGGGCAGCATACCTCCCGCGCCTGCCCGGAACGTGCGTTGCCCCGCCTCTCCCCGCCCCTCCCCGCGTTCGCCCCGCCCCCGGCCTGCACCGCCCCGCCCTCCCCCAGGTCTCTTAGGTGATGCTGCAGCCAACATGGCGTCCGCGGCGGCTGCGGCGGCGTGAGGGAGATGCTCCCGGTCCTCCGCGACAGAGGCGGTGGCTGTGGCCTCGGCCGGGGCCTCGGGTCTTTCCCGGTCTTGAACGCTCAGGCGCCTCTCCTTCGGCCGGGTTAACCCGGACAAACAGGAGACGGCCACGAAGAGAGGAGGCAGTAAGGAACCGAGAGAGAGCGCGGCGCCTCCCGCCCCGGCACCATGGCTGGGCTCATTAAAAAACAGATCCTGAAGCACCTCTCCAGGTCAGTGAGAGCCTCGGACGTGGGAGCCAGTCCCCCTCCGCCGTGGCTGGCACCGGAGGCAGGCCGAAGCCTCGGGGACTGGCAGCCGTGCGGGACGGGACCCTTGGACTCCCGGCTCGGGTCGGAGCCCCGGCTGTCCTGCCGCGCCCGGGGTTGGCCTCATGAGTGAGCCCCTGGACGGGTTCTTCCCCGGAGGGCTCGTGGAGGGCGGCCGGAGGAGGCGGCTGGCTAGGATCGCCCCCGCCACGGCATCTGGGGGCGACCCCGGGACACCTTTGGGGCGGTCCCGGCAGAGAGAGGAGCTGGGCTGGCGTCACTTAGGTGCCTGGGGGATGTGGCAGAATGAACGCGAGCTCGGCACTCGCCTCCACTCGGAGCTGAGCCGTTCCGTTAACCGAGGGCGTCTGGCGCTGCGTGGCCCGTGAGGCAGAGGCTCGTCTTCTCGGTGAAATGTGAACCTTGTTATTGTTCTGAGTTCACCCCACCTCGCCGTTCTCGCTCCGGGGCGTTAGAGGGTGTGCCTGTTTGCACAGTTAGGATTTGTTTTAGGTAAATAAGCACAGTTCCTAGCTTTGGCAAGTTCTTTCTGGAGTCATTTTAGCCCCACGTCGTTCTTGCAAAACAGTTTTTTTGCTTTTTCTTTTTTTTTGTCTTAACCCGAGACCCATAAATTCAGAGTCAACATCTGTGGTGATAAACTCAAGACTTGTCGTTCTTTCCATTTCCTAATGCGGTTTTATTCAGAAACATGACTCAGTAAAGCTGGCAGTTTGTTGCTCCTGGCTTCCCCATATTTGTCTCAAGACACAGGCTAAATGTAGGATCTTGTTTCCAAGTTGTTAACAGCGACTCCACAGCGCTTGGCTATGACCCTTTACTTTGTTATTTGTAAGTTAATGATTACTTTTAACTCACTGTAGGAAAGACTTGGGTATAATGATACACTTGTGCAGTAATGACAGTTCTTGATTTTACAGATCGTTGTATGTCACAGGTTATTGGGAGAGCAAAATCAATATTCCTGTGATTCAGCAGATATTTTTCTCATAATATTGAGTAAGATATAACAGTTTTCAAAAGTAAGAAATTATAGCAGCACTTACGAATATACATTTCTTAATGTTACCACTAATTAAAAAGTTTCTTTTAAAATTGTACATATGGTCCATGTGAGTAACTTATTTTTGGAAGAAATTTTTATCTTTACTTTTAACTTATTATTTAGGTAAGGTCTTACCTATCAGATGTCCTTCAGTCTTTCTTATACCTATGTCCACAAGAATATTCTGACCTACAGAGAATGATCTGAGTGTCTCTTTTCTCACTCTCCCAGGGCTGGTGGCACAGGGGTCCATTCTAGATGTGAGGGAGGGAAGTTCACTCACTCAGAGAGTGCCTGAGAGCATTGGAGTTTAATTCCCATGTAGAACAGCTGAGGACTCTTACACATTAATAGCCAAGGTAATGGCTTACTTCACAAAATGCGCAATACCCACATATTTGGAATTTTATGATTTCTAATATCTGTGTTGTAAATAGTAATGAGGATTTTTTTTTTCAGGGATGAGTTTTTGAAACACTTGAGTTTTTATTTCATATTATAACTCAGGTGACTGAGAGTATCAAATTTATATTCTTGGTTAATCTTACTGCTATTGCTGTCATCTTTATGATGTTATTTATAAATCTGAAGGATGACGGTAGATGAAACAAGGTGGTAAATAATAGTTATTCAAGTAGGGATGAACTTTTGAAATTACCTGCGTCAAGCTTAAGTTTACAAATTAACTAGTAATGAAGATGTCACTATATTGATATGATCATCTGGAATACAGTTTAATAAAGTTTAACAGGAACTACTTAAAACACATTATCTCCAATAGTAGACATTTCAAATGGCCAGTGGATGCAGCCCTGGCACTGTCTCCAAGGAGGTCTTCCTTACTTGACTGACCACACTCTTCTCTGTGGCCTTCATCCTCATCTGTCATGTATTTGCTGTCCGTCTTGCCTAGGGCGTGGCTTCCTGGTTGAGGGCACATACCAGAGACCGTCAATGAATGCATAAATAAGTGGAGCAACAAAATCAATGTTTCCCTCCCCCTTCCTCTCCCTCTCCTTCCTCCTTCCCTCCCTCCTTCTCTCTCTTTCTCCCTCTTTTTCTCTTTCTGCCTCCCTTTCCCTCTCTTCTCTTCCTACTTCTCTCTTTCTAAAATCAATTAAAAAAAAAAAAACACTTTTCTTATTAATCCTTACTCAAGATATGTTTATTGATTTTGGGGGGGGGAGAGAGAGAGAGAGACAGAGACATAGATGTGAGAGAGAAGCATTGATCAGTTGCCTTCCTTATACGCCCCCACTGAGTCCCCCACCAGAGATCAAACCCGCAGCCTTTTGGTGTACCAGGACAACGCTTCCACCAACTGGGCCACCTGGACAGGACAAAAAAAAAAGTATTTTTTTATATCCTCATTTGAGGATATGTTTTCTTTATTTGAGAGAGAGAGAAACATTGATTTTGTTGTTTCACTTATATGCATTCATTGGTTGTCTCTTTATGTGCCCCTGACCAGGAATCCACAACCTTGGCATATCAGGATGACACTCTTTAATCAGCTGAGCACCCGGCCAAGGGCAGAAAAAACAGAACAAAACATAATTTTTTTTTTTTGAATGAATGGAAGAGTGGCACTAATCACCTGTCTGTCACATTGCTTTTTTCTTAACTTAGGCAAGACTCTATGCCACCAATATTATTGAAGTTTACCTGTGGTTTTGAGGAAGCAATGGATAATTGAATCACTAAATAAATGTGGTGTTTATGGTGTCCAGGCAAAAAGGACTAGGAAAATGAACTAACAGGAGAAAGAGAATTCTTACTCTGAGCCTTGAGATTTAAGATTAAAACCCAAACCAGTGTTACCTGGATGTAGGTGTGTGAAAAGCTGACTTTGAATAAATGCTGAACTTCTTGAGTTTTTTAAATGGATATAGTTGTTCCTTGCCTAATTGTTTAGTTTCTATCCCAAGCATGTCTTGTTAATAAAATAAGTTTGTATACTTGGAGCTGATCTGAAACTAATAGGCATGGCGTGGGTGGAGGAAGGGGGAGATAGAGGAGGCCAATTGTGTCTGTGGTGGGGTGGGGGGTTGGAGTTGTTACATTTTAGAGAAGTGAAACAGGGTATCTTTGAAGGAGAAACTGCCTCCATGTTTCATACTGTAATTGGCACAAAGTATGCTTTAGAGTATTTCCTGGGAGTGTTTTTTTCCACAAGGGAATGGAAAGTTCTAAAGAAAAGTTATAATAAGCATCAGAAAGGAAATAAGAGCAGGCTCTACCTTTCAGCCCAAGGCCTCATTATCTTTTACTCTGTGTGTATGTATATGTGAGTCCTCGAGCAAAGGTGAAGAGGGGGAAATAGAAACTGGAAGATGGGGTATATCTAAGCCAGGACCTGAAAGTTCAGATCCAAGTACTTCCCCTGTCCCTCTGATTCAAGTGATAAACTCTAATGGGCACAAGGTTTACTGGGGCCGTGGGAGTTGGCAGGAGAGACATACACCACATGTGAGTGGAATCTTTGTCTTATTTAAAGCAGTGGATCTTCATCAGGGGTGATTTTGCCCCTCTGGGGAAATTGGCAATGTTTGGAGACATTTCTGATTGTCATATCAGGGAGATGGTTAAGGGTGCTGACATGTAGTAGTTAGAGGCTAGGATGCTGCTAAACATCCTCCAATGCGCAGCACATTCCCCCACAATAAAGAAGTACTCTGTCCAAATGTCAATAGTTATGAGGTTGAAAAACTGGTTTAAAGTGTACACAATGTGTGTCAGATGATTGAACTAGGATTACTGTGCTAGTGAAGGTTATGTTGTCTATAAACAACAAAACCCTGCTCTGTTTAACTTAGGTAGAAAGGTAAATGGAACCAGTAGCTGTTGGGGTGGGCCACAGAGTAAGGGGAAGGGTAGGGAACTAGCCACCTCCGGGAACCTGTTTGGAAATGTTCTTGGATCTCAGCACTATTGACGTTTCGACGAGATAATTCTTTGTTGTGAAAGGATGCTCTGTGCATTGTAGAATGTTTAGCAACATCTCTGATCTCCACCCACTAGATGCCAGTAGTGCTCCCACAGTCTTGACAATGAAGAATGTCCCCACATGTTAGTAAATGTTCCCTGGGAGCAAAATCTTTCTTGGTTGAGAACCATTGCTTTAGGGTGCTAGCTCATCTCTCTCAACTCCCAAACTGTGATCTCTCCTGTCAAGTTTCAGATTCCTGGGAGAAAAAAATCTGTTTGGTCCAGTTCTATTTATCCATGGACCAATTAGCAATGGCAAAAGATAATAGGTACAGTAAAGATATGATCATGGGGAGAACTAGTATTTTGAGTCAGGCTTGTTGTCTTTAACAGGCACTGATCTAATTAAATGTCAGAGGCCATTTGCTATGTTCAGGAAATTGAACTTCATCCCAGGTGGTGACTGCCAACAAAGAATTCCAGACAAGAGAATGATATGATCAGTAAAGATGCCTGGTTATCAGTTTAGTTTTTGAAATCCAAGGTTCAAAAATGTCTGGAGTGGACATATAGAGTGTGCAGGGGGGCTGTGATTAACTTAAATAGAAACATAACGTATTAGAAGGATGTCAGTATCCCACAGGATTTATGAGAAGGTTAGAGAACCAGACTTGGAAAGGGACTGGATCCAGGCTAGCCTCAGGGATCTAGGTAGTAGAAACTGCCCAACACTTTCAATAAGATGTGTTCCCTAAACTAAGGGGAAGGCACAAGTAGATAGTGTGGGGGAGGGGTTGCCTGAGAAGATTGCTGAATATTTGGAATATTTATTAAGGAGATTAGAAAGAGTTGAGCATTTGGCAGGATCTTGTGACAGGATGGCAAAGTG
>VMDR010028499.1:0-13122 GCA_007922815.1 Macrotus californicus
GTTAGAGGTCATACAAGCTGATGGAAAATGCTTTCAGGAGTAAGAAGAATATTAAAGGGACATAATTCCAAAGAAGTTAAAAGATCTAAAGAATAATTTCTTAAAAGTAACTGTAAGAAGATAGGTAATGTACATAGGCATAAAACGTTTAGCATCATCCCATCTTATAGATAAACTAAAGCATTTTCCCTGGATCTAAACAGTGATAAGAATAGGAGAGTAGATTCAATAGGAAAAACCACCTATATGAATCGATAAGTATTTAATTATGAATACATAATGCATGTGTCACGGGTGCTGACTAATGAGTAGAAATAGGAGAGGAATTTGTTCATCCCAAGTTATGCAGGAGGAAGCATTCACTATTTTGTGACTGCAGGTGGTATTGTTACTTGCTCTTACATCCTGCTAACAGATAGGAAGCCCAAAGTAGCTGCCTCTTGTTTTTAGTGAGGTAAGAATCCCAAAGACAAAGTGGTGTTGATCCTGCTGCTGTGATTTCTTTTGAGTTTGACATTGTACCTCAGCATATTAAAAGGCAAGTGAGTTCATGATCTGCATCTTCAACTAGGGTGCTTTAAACTGTCAGCACATTTAAAGGGAAGAGGACATACAGTATCTTCATCTTACCTTCTCTGCGATGGCTCAGTGAGTTACCCTTGGATTTAACTCACGGCCTCTTGTACAGATACCTGTCTGATTCTACCTCCGGACTCTTCTCTTTATACACCATATTCTTTTCTCTCCTTTCCTTTCCTTTCATTTTATTTTTTGAGGGGGTAGGTATCTCTTTGCTCCAGAGCCATATTTCTTTGCCAATGCCTCTCTGCCTACCCTCTCCCCTGTGCTCAAGCTCCTTCCTCCTCAGACATTGCAGCTTCTCTTAGAGGTAGAGATGGCAGGTGGTAGTGACGGAGAAGCTCTGTTCATATTTCAGAAGGGGATGAATACTGGAGCTCTTCTTTCCTCTGTCTGAGTATTTTGGAACTGTTTTCCGTGGTTTTGAAGGAATCTAGCTTCCTGGCCCCCGCTCACTGACGTTTCCCCCACCATCCGTCTGTGCGCATTGCTTTGTTTCTCTGATCGCTGAGCTGAAACCGGTGGAGTGTCAGCACTTACCCCATATGCTCATTAGTAGTGAATCCGTAATTAATTTCTCATGGTTCTAAGTCACTGAGACTGTGTGTGCATGTGTGTGAGTGCCTGTGCACTGTGTTTATGGGTTTTTCCATGATTGTTTAATTATTTGTCTTAGTTTTTCCTGCATTTGTAATGAAGGTACCCTATTTTGTTTGGCTTTTGACCAATAGAATTTTTACATAAATCTGCTATGTACATATTACATGTGAAAAAAATTTCACTTTTGAGATTACATCGAATTTTGAGGCAAGAATATTTTACTGGCACATTGGTAAAGCCTTTAAACTATCTCAAAGGGAGGTTTAGACCTGATTTTACATGTTTCTCTCCAGAAACCTACAGCACAAATAGACTATGAAAAGGTTGCAGAGTACCTTATACTATTAGATATTGTTTAGGACGTTTGTTTTTAATTGAGTAGCAGCTAATAGGATATCAAGTGAGAAACTTAAAAAATTAAAGGCAGTGCACTAGTAAAAGCTCATTTTACATGCACACATAACATACATTCTATACAAAACACATCAGTATTTTCTTTTTACAATGATCATGCATTATATATGTAAGAAATAAAACCAAAAAATACTCTTAATTAAAATACTCTCTCATCATGTTATCTTTTCAAAATATGTGCTTCTTGTTCCTCTGTATATTTTCAACCATGTAGTACTTACAGAAATACCAACTCACTAACTTAATGAATATTTGTTGGAAGCGTTCTATATGCAGAGGAATAGGAGAGAGTCACAGATAAACACGGCTCGGGAAGGCGGATTCATGGGTGATGGCCATCTGCAGGGGCAGGACTCACAGAAAGCAGGCACAGCCTCTTGCTTCCATGGCATAACTTTTGAGAAAATTTATATTTAATATCTCTGTCACACAAAAGTTAATACACATCTAATTTATCATTAAAAGATAAACTATTGACTCTAGAATTCTAGGTGTTAGGAAAGTTTATGAGTGGATATGAAAATTTTAACCTAAATATTTATATTTTAGTAAATCAAAATAGGCAGAAGATCTGTTTTATCCCTTTAAATTTTTTTTTCAATTACAGTTTATTTCAATATCATTTTGTGTTGGTTTCAGGTGTATAGCATGGTGATGAGACAACCATATATTTTACAAAGTTTCCACTATTTCCACTACCCACCTGGCACCATCCATAGTTATCACAACATTATTAATTATATTTTCTGTGTTGTACTTTATGTACCCGTGACTATTTTGTAACTACCAATTGTACTTCTCAGTCCCTTGACCTTTGTTACTCTGTCCCCCAACCCTCCTCCGCTCTGGCCAACACTAGTACACTCTCTGTGTCTATGAGTTTGTTGACATTGTGTTTGTTTATTTTGTTTTATACTTTTCTTGTGATTCAGAGCATGGGTCTAAGGATAGGAAAGCCATGATTTCAAATCCTAGCTCACTGTTCACTAGCTGTGTGATAAAAAAGAGAGTGTAACCTTTCTACTCTGCAGTTTCAACAACTTTTTAGCAGTCCCCACCGCACACATTTGTGGTAAGGACTAAGGGGAAATGTATTCTAAAGAATTCCTCTCAAGGCCCACCCCAAAATAAATAAATAAATACCCGCACTCTCAATATCACCAGTGTTGGTGTTACTACTGGCTTTGAGGCAAGTGTCTTGTAAATCATAATTTTACCTTTGTGGTCCTAAAATAAGAAGTTTCTCATTCTCACAGAGCAAAAGGAACCACATAAAGAAAACTTGGGAAAGGAGAGTTAGGGAGATGACCGCCCTCTGTGGTACTCATGCTACCATCCTCTCAAAAAAGGAAAAGACTCAGCTGCTCATAGTTCGTTCTCCTCATGCCTAGTGCCTCATCTTTTAGTGTCTGAGTTGCCTGGGATGAACATATACTAGGTTTTGGTCTTGGATAAATGTCTTTGACCTATGCTACTCCAGTTTGGCGTAGTGAGTCAAATCTGATCCCAAGTAATCAGGGACAATCTTCACTATTTCCAGAGCCCAGATCAATTAGGAGGGCTGCGGGCTTTGGAACTATATCAGATGAATGAAATTGCTGGTTGCTTGTTGATGCCAAGACCGTGGAAAGAACTGATGGCCCTGCATCTCTGTTCCTGAAGAAGTAAATGGAATGTCTACCAGCTTCTTAAGCTTATAAAGGCAATAAGTCCAAGTTATCTTGGCTCAGGGAGTTTGGCAGGAACATTTGTTTCCTCTTCTTAGACACACAAGAAGACAAAATTTCTTAGACTCTCTTGTTAGGAATTTGGTACCATATGACTGAATGCACGTCTACAGGATGTGGGCAGATACAATATAAGCCATTTCTAGGCCTGGCCCATCAAAATATCTTACATGATCCTCTAGTTTTCTTTCTTTCCTCACCGTGGCTCCCTTAGGGAGAACATGCTCTAAATCATGCAGCCGTGGGGTGGAGGAGAGACAGCTGACCGTCATGCCTGTAGGTGAGGCAGAAATAAATCTCTATTGTATCACACCACTGAAATTTCAGAGTTTATATCTGTTATTTCAACATAGCCCAGACTATCCTGACTTATATGGAAACACTATTAACTCTCCAACAGTCATGGGGAATGGTTGCAAACATTACCTGTGGAATAATATTTTGGAAAGTGTAAATTATATCATACTTAGAATACCCCAGGGGTTTCCTCTTATAAATAGAATAAAATCTGAATTTCTTGTATAGTCTAAAAGACCCTGAAAAACCTGATGCCTGTCTCCTTGTCTGGCCTCAAAGCCTATATTTCCCTTTGTTATTGCATTCCTCAGTAACTCACCTGTTTGCAATTCCTTGAATATGCCACATGTCATAACTTAAGGTCTTTGCATTGGCTGTGACTTCACCCTCAAGTATCATTACCTGGAAATTCACATCATTGGCTGTTTCTCATCCTTCATGTCTCTCTGTTCAAATGTCCCTCCCCAGTAATGCCACCCCAGTGAATCTCTCTCCTTATTTATTTTCTTTGGATATGTGAGATGACAATAGTCAATTATTTACTAGTTTATTGTCTGTGTGCCTCACCTGCATGAGAATATGAGCCCCATGAAGTCCTACAGATCATTTGCTTATCATTGTGCCTAAAACAGTCAGTGCCCAGCATATAGTCATATTCACTAGTAAATGTCTATTTAATTAATGAAAGAAACAAAAAAGTGCTTTTAAAAAATCTTAAGTCCTAGTAGCCATATAAATTCTATAATTCCATAGGTCTGTGCAACAAAAAGGACAACATTATAAGGAGATATATTAGAATGTACTTGCACTGGGTTGAACGCTGTCCTCCAAAATTTTGAATGCATCCAGAACCTGTGAAGGCGATCTTATTTGGAATAAAGTTTTTGTAGGTGTAATCAAATTAACATGAGCTCACTGGATTAGAGTGGGGCTTAAATCCAATATGACTGATATCCTTAAAAAAGATGGTAATTTGGACACAGAGACAGACATACACAAATGTTAGAGTTGTACTTCCTCAAGCCAAGGAACCCCAAGATGGTAGTTCTGTTTAGACCTAAAAGGCATTTTCTTTTTTATTATTGAATCTATTGGGGTGACATTGGCTGATAAAATTATATAGGTTTCAGACATACAATTCTATAATACATCATCTTTATATTGTATTGTGTGCTTACCACCCCAAGTCAAGTCTTTCATCACCATTTATCCCCCCTAAAATGACTTCAAATTAAAAAGTTTTAATACAGCTTTTGCAGGGTAGCTCAGTTGGTTAGAGTATTGTCCTGATAACACCAAGGTTGAGGATTGGTCTTCAGTCAGGACCCACAGCAGACGCCACCATTGAATACATGAATAAGTGTAACAACAAACTGATGTCTGTCTCTCTCTTTCCCCCCTCTCCCTCTCCATCTCCTTCCCTCTCTCTAAAATCAATCAATAAATTTTTAAAAAACATTTATTACAAATTTCTAGGCTTAGATTAGTCACTTGATAAGGTACAGTCTCTTAAAAATAAGTTAATGCTTCAAATTTATCACTAATAAAATTTAGATAATGTTTCTTAGTTAATCAAGCAATTTGCAGTTATCAAATGATGGCTTCACCTTTGGAAGTGGCTTACTGACAAAAGCAGTTATATAGTCCAGTTTTGAACCTCAGAAGGCAGTTTTACTTCCATAGCTTTTCCGTTAATTCAGGCAAGTGCCATTAATATATAAAATGCATTTTCATTTGGAAATATGAAATCAATATATATTGAAAATACTTTAAATCTGTGCTTAGATTTAAAATTTTAAAACAACAAATCAGATACAGTACAGTCTACACATTAGCCTTTTTTTTTCCTAAAAGAGAAACTGGAAAATGGAGGGAATAAGAGTATGTACAAAAACTAGCGTATCAAAATGGAGAGAGAATGTTGATTTACAAAGGAGCTATGCATTATAAAACCAATATAGTTTTCTCAAACAAAGGGCATGATGCCTTTATTTAGAGGGAATAGGAGCAATGAACATATACTTTCCCAGAATTTGAGACATTTGTTGATGTAATATAGAAACATGAATTTATAAGAACAGCAATTATGATGTGGGGGAAACACATAATTGAATGAGGGAAAAACCAGCTGGTACAACTAAGATTGAGCCTAACTGAAAGTGGTAACTGGTCAGGACTAACTAAAGGACCGCTGCGGGGGTAGAGTCTTGCTCACTTTATACATCCATGACCCGAAAGAGGACATGAGCGTTAAGAGGATAAAATCTGCTGACACAGGAATAGCTGGGGTGTTGGGGGCAGTCAGAAAAGAGTGCTCAGGCTGCTCTGGATCTTGGACAGGCGAGAAGCATGGACTGATAAGTGGCTTACTTAATTCAATGCTAAAGAAAAAATTCCAGGGACTTAAAACCGTAATAAAAAAGGAATATATACTCCTAAAACCTCCAGAGGATTGAACTCTGAAAGAACTATATTGAGGTAAACTTTTCAAGATATGCTTAGATTTAAAAATATAAGGAGGAAAGACAAAAGTAGGCATTCAGTATATGGCAATTTTTTTCAGAATTACAGAACATTCTACTTCCACCATAAAATTCATGGGTCCTAATCTCTCACTGACCCCCTCAATTTTTTCTCCTTGGATCCCTAATATGCAATCAATTTATGATGCTATGACTGTCACTGCTTCCTTTTTTTCTTAGATATTTGGGTGAGTGTTAGGACAGTGGTCATCCATCTACCCTGACTATGTGCTTGTGCAGGAAATAGTTAACCAAAAAAGCACAACAGGATGCTCCCCCAATGTAGCCAAAGGGTATTTTTCCCCTATTATTATTCACCGTTTCCATGGTTATCTTTGCAAAGAAGAACAGTAAAGAGGTAGAGGGGAGTAGCTGAGTAGCAGCAGTGTTTTCTAGCCAGCACGCATGCCGCTTACACTCTTGGAAGACCAGCAGTCCCTGACTACTCCTGTGCCCAGGAGGAGGGGATTAGACCAGATCTCCTTAAACCCTTGATGCTTACACTGTGACTGTTGAGTGATCTGTGTTTCTCCCATCTGAGCAACAGCAAAAGAAATAGAGCACCAAATAATATGTGTCACTAGCTACTGATGAATTCTTCAGTTAAGTAAAAAAAAAAAAGGAAAGCTTCTACTTTTTTCTATTCAGAAAAATCAGAATCAAGATGTAGTATCCACTATGCTTTTCCCTTCCCTGAAAATCTGTCGTGGCTTTGCATTGCTTACAGGATGATATTCATACTCTCAGATAAAAATATATATATTGAATAATTATTAATCAAGGCACTGAAGTTTAGCTTATGTAGTCCTCATAATTTGCAAGTTATTGTTACCTCAATTTTACTCAGAGATATCAAATAATTTTTCTAAGGTCTCAGAGCTAGAGAGTTGGAGCCTGGATCCATAGCCAGGCTCATCTGAGGCCAATTCTTGTTTCCATCACAACCTGATGCACTTGTGCTCATACGTACATCACAAGAAACAGATGACTGATAGGAAGGAGTCTGGGTGATGGAAGAATGATGCATAGAAGGTAAGATGGTTTTACACACACATGCACACACACACACACTCACACTCAACGCTCCTTCCTTGCTTTGTGTTACAATTCAAAGCCTTCACCAACAGGGCCAGTATCTTCTTGCAATCTTTCATCTTCATGCATTCCATGCACCTGGTGAAGAGCACTGTCATCTGTTTCCCTCAAATGTCCCTTTCTCACTGCAAACTGTCCCACAGTCCCACACATGTAGCTCCCTCTCCTAGTCACGCCGTCTGTACTGGTCCTTTGCACTACGGCTCTTCACCTCATTGCCCCTCAGGTCTGTCAGTGGTTTGAGTGCCATTATACACCCCACCCACCTCACTAGCACATTGCCCTGAACATAACTGCTCAGTATTTGTCTGTTGAATGAATATACATGTGTGTGCATATTAAATGCTAAACAATATATAGTTTACCTATAGTGCTGAATTTGTTATACTTGATTAATCCCTTGTAAAAAGCATTTAAAGCAGGATTTTTATTGTCAAATAATAGACCTCACTTTTTGTTTACATTGTAGTATTATACAAAAATGTAAAATTTATGAATATTCTTTAATTTTTTTCTTTTTCTCAGTGACTTTTATGACTTAGTTTGATATCATAATATTCTGGAGGAAAATGACTTTTCAGTTAAGCATGCAGGCTCTGTATTTAGATTATCTGGATCAAAACCTGGCCTGACACATTAGCATTGCGACTTTAGGCAAATTGCTTCATCTTTCTGTGCCTCAGTTTCCTTATCTGTCAAATGGGATAAATAAGTGTACTTACCTGCCTAGAAAATTGCCAGGGACATTAACACGCATATAGCAAATATTAGCTCATACTGAAATGATTGTAAATCTGATTACCTCATTTCCTCCCACGTTACTCTTATTTCACTTCATTTATAATCTTTCCTTCAGGGAAATGCAGAGCTAATTTAAGGCTATAATGAAAATAAAGATGGACTTGTTTTCCACATTGAGTTAAATTAAGCTCACAAACAATTATTGATAACCTACTGTGGACCAGCCCTGGCCTGGTGCTGAGAGGCACAAAGTATGACTATGCACCACTGAGACAGATGTGTACCACTGACCCCCATGAGCTCATGGCAGGTATAGAACGAGAGATGAGGCAACTGTAAAATCACAGTTTGGTGCTCTAAATACAGAACTGTTTAGAATATGTTCTTCAGATGCCAAAAGAGAATTTGTTACCTGAACTCAGATGGTATTCTTAAACAAAACGATTACTTTCTGAATCACTTCACTGCCTTTCACCCAAATTCCAGCAAAAAACAGAGTGAAACCCTGAGTTTTCACGGCCCTTTCCTGACAGCATACGCTCACCTGCAACTCTAGCTCCGCCTCTTCTACCAGAGAAACCAGGGGCAGTCCTCCGCTGAGGGCAAATACCTACTTCGCTAAAAATCTTTCACTCTCCAACTCCTAATCCTAGATTTTGGTCTCCCCAGGCTTTGCAGGAGTACTTTACTGATTCTTAAGGAAAGACTTTATGTGAAACATATTAAACCTATTCAAAAATTACTACTTAATGCATGTATTAAAGGCATTGTCTGGAATAGTATATTTGGTGGGCAATATATGCATTTATTGATAGAGATATTTTAATAAGCTTTTTAAATAAATTACACTAAACATATATGTATACATATAACATTAAGTAATAATGTGGAACAAAGTTGTAATTGAATAGATCATTCTTTTCTTATATATTTTCTCTAATTCAAAGCTAAATGCAGTGAAATATCTATGTGTATGTGTGTGAGCATTACCTCCCATATATACATACCCACAAATATATACATATATGTGAATTCCCATTCATTTTTAAGGGTAAATTGCTATACATTACTTATTATGTTATTTATGAACTGGATACAATTTTATGAAAATTGTGAAATGAAGGAAGCGAGACAAATTGTATATGAGCAAAGTCTCTTGGTGACCTTCCAAGCTTGGCCGTCCTCGTCTTCCCCTGATGTCAGGGCAACCAGCATAGGTTCTAGATTCAAGGTCTCCTGTCGGGAAGAGAGATAAGAAAAAAAATAGTTTAAGGTTTGTGTAGCTCTTTACAAAAAAGTTTTATCATGTTTAACATCACAGTAAAATTGTATATCTCTTGTAGGACTGCATAAAAGAATGGCAAATATGGAGTTAAATTGCTAAAATATTTTATTTTCATTTTAAGCAGTAAAAATAATTCTCATTATTGTTCTTGTTGGAAAAAGCCTAAGGCCACACACATATGAGAAAAGAAAATTATTTTAATTGATCTGAAAACGCGATGTTTAGTGACTGTATTTAATTTCTGGGGACTGAATAGCAGTGGCCATATCTATATTACCAACGTGGTAACATTTGCTGAGACTCAGACATAACCCAGATATCATCACCAGCATAGAGTAGACGTTATTTGCTTTAATAAAAATATATTTAGCAACATTTAAGTGCAGGAATATAATGTATGAGGCAGGTTAGTAAAGATGAATACTCTTTTCTCAAGGAGCTTACATTTGGGTACTTTGAGAAGGGAGGCACAGACCTCAAAACAGGTAACTAAGTACAAGCCATGATGTCAAGTACGTTAGAACAATATGAGTGTAGGCTTTCAGATTGAGGAAGGAAAAATAACTTCACATTAATGTAGAAATATTCTGGAATAGATGAAAAGCTTGGAAGGGAAAAAAAGAAGAAAACCCTAAAAGAAAAGGAAGCAGAGAAGCTGCTTTATCATCTTTTATCTTTAAAAATAAGACAAACATATAGATAATAAACCCCTAATTTACATTCTCTGTAGACCGTGCCATGAGGGGAGAGATAATGTCTATTTTTATTCCCAGTTTTATCTCAAGCACCCGGCACAGTTCTTTGACATGTAGAAATAGACACTTAATAAGTTTGTTGGATGACTTCTCCCTATTTCCTCTCTCTCTTTCTCTCTCTGTTTCAGAATCACTTGCCGTGTTAATTAAGCTCCCTATCTTTCTTTTCCTATCTTAATAGAATTATATCAAGTTAAACCAGATGGAATTCTGCTTTTATGTCAAAATGGTTAAAAAGCAACAATTTCATATGGTTCAAGCTAATAATTCCACTGGTGTGCAGGAGTTAATCTATTTACTCCAAGAAGAAGCTAAGACAAGCAACTGACTGCTGAACTAAAATAACGTGATACATTTTCTTAGGTGCAATCTTAACAAGAAGCCTTCCTGAAACCTTGGAATTGAAAGGGCCCATAGGACTATGTGATACGGCAAATAACAATAGCAACACTTTATTCAACAATTGCCTATATACTTCCAACTGGAGGCCTTGAGTATGCAACTGGGGCTACTCTAGAAAGTGACTTCCAGCATTGTGGTGCTCAGCCTGCATGCTCTGCTTCCTGCTATCTATCTTTCTTCAGTAGAAATGGTTTAAAAATGTGAGTACCTTAACTGTGATAGAGTGGATGCATCCCACTGCAGCTCTTCTGCTCATACAGACCGCTCATCCTTTTGTACATATCTGATAGTCATCCTCAGCTTCACATTCTATTTCACAGAGAGCCCTGATCTCTGGGAGTTGGATTGTGACAAGAGGTAACAAACTTGGATGGCCAAATTGATTATGGTGTCTGGTGTTGGGTTAAGAATTATGACAGAGCCTTACATTCTCATGACAAGGGCTTGTGTTCTTATTTCATAGGGTGATGATATAATTTATCATCCAAAAATGGGTACTTCTTGAGAGTGAAGAGGTGAGTTATTAATAATTACACTAAGACAACAAACCTAAACACAGGCTGCCTCAGGCAAATGGAGACATACAATTGTGCTATAATTTGAGCATTTCTTCAGAACACATTCTGTGAAATGCTGTATGCATAAAACTTGCCCCAAACTCTCACCAAGTAATGGTAGGGCAGGATTCAAGTTCATTTCTGTCTGCAAAGTCCATGCTGTCAGCCAATTATTCATTGACTTATTTTATAAATGGATATTTTCCATGATTGAAAAGGTTGTTATAAAGATTCAAAGAATAAATGTTTAAAAAATTTTTAAGCAATGTACTATAGATGCATATTTGGGATATTACAGAATATTATCCCTTATATTTTTCTATTCATTCTTAATTCTTTAATTCAAGATTTAAGGAAAACTTTGGAAAACTTTATCACATTTTATAACAAGAAAATGGATTTGAAACATTTTTCAAAGTAGTGTCTAATTTTCTTTGATTCAAAGTCAAGGGCAAGACCACACCATGCTGGGACAGCATCCTTTCCTAGGGGCTCTGTGCCATGGGCATTTCCATCTTTCTATTATTACTGCCTTTTGACATTTCAAAACAACTGCCTTGTCTTGTATTTTATCAGGATGCTTTATTAAACTAAGGTACAATTTTGTTTTAACCATCATCCCATTCTACCTTCATCTGTAAATGACATTCAAGCTAATCAGCTACAGCATTACTATTTAAGAAAAGAGAAGGCGTGAAAGGAGAACAAAACAATTACAAGGTTAGTCTCTGTTTTCAAAGCATCAGGGTAGGGTGCATTCAGGTAATTTCAATTAACTTTTATGGAAGTTACTCAGCTAAAACCCCAGCAAATGCTACTGTAACTAGATTCAGGGCTCCAGAGCTACACCACTGCTGAAGAATTTAAACTATAATTTTTTCGAATGTACCAAAAATATTGCTCCCAAGACTGACCTATGTAACATGCTCCCCATGGTCTAATATAAATTAAGATGACTGTGATATAAATATCTCGTAGACTGGGGCCATAATGGAAACATTAGCAGACCCTTCACTACAGAAGCCCTGCAGGGGGCCATTAAAATATTTTATGGAACTGCTAGTACCAGCCCAGAAAGCAAATGGCAGAGACAGGGAAACATCAGTGACTGTTAAAACAAAACAAAACAAAACCCAATATGACACAATGAAGACATCATTAAAAACATACAGGCAATGAAAATGCCTATGGTGCATTTTCCATTACCTGTGACCTTGGGTTTCAGTGTTGGCTCTGTGTTCATTATCAGTTTAAAAAAAATACCACCTGAGACTCATGCTCCCACTCTCTGAGCATGATTCCTTAGAATGGGAGGGGCAAAGCCTTAAAACTAGCTGTCAAAAAACAATTTACTGTAAATTATAAGAGTGAAAAATCCTATAAGGGTTTTCCCTCTGCAGTCTTCATTATTCTTTCAGAGAATCCACCCAGGATGACAGGAAGATAAAAATGAGATTGAGGCCTTTTATACTGTTTTGACTGTTCGTATTAACAAATTCAGTTTTCTACCTCAAAATGGCCGCTGGTTAGTAAAATGCCATTGAACAAAAGCGATCTCTTAGCCGCAGTTAAACTGTCAGGTTATTCGAAATCAGAATCTAGCTGCAGAAATACGTTGCATAATCTAATTTTGTGATTTCCAACAAACTCTTTTTCAAAATGATGATTAATAAGTTCCCCAACTTCTAATGTGTTTAACTTTTCCTTCTGTAATTTTTTCTTTAGCATAAGATGAAAACAAGTATTTTTTTGCTTGAAATTTAACAGAAATAAGTGTTATTTTCTCTGAATGAAGTAAAACATTGGACCTCATTTCTTAACTACTTTCCATCATAATACATTTCATTCCAGGTATCTCAAGGTTAAATTTGCCGTCAGCACAGACTTCCAGAAAATATCCCCATTTCTTCCATTTGCTTTGTATGTATAAATGTAGTCTTTACATAATTTTTTTGTAGAACACTAATTTAAATGTAACCACAAATTCTGTATTTTTCCAATATTTAGTTGATATTTGATGTAAAGTTTGGCAACTTAATTCTCATAAAAATGATTAAGTAGAATTACATTGGCAAGACTCAGCTATCACATAATGTTTAGGAAAGTGGAGTGAAAGGAAAACAGTAAATAGGAAAAGTTAAACACATT
>VMDR010028500.1:0-13122 GCA_007922815.1 Macrotus californicus
AAAAATGGATGGATTTTTGAATAATTAATTCACCTTGTGTAATCAATAGATACATAAAATGTTGCTTTTCATATTAATAAGTTTATTTATATCTGTTTTTTCATATTAGTGTTTGGCATGAAGTTATTCTATAATCCAATTTCTATAATTAAATATTCACTGCCCAATCTGAACCTATATCCTAATCTAAGCAGATCTAGTTATAAATGAGTTTCTTTCACATCCCCAGTGTTGGAACCTGGAGTTACCACAGAGTCTACAGAATAAAAAGAAAATGAGGCAGTCAGGTTGATGAATACTAAGCACCAAAATTCAGTGAAGGAACATGCCCTGGGAAAACTGTCTGCTTCTCTGTAGAGTTCATGCTTCTGTCTCCAAATGATCCACACAGATGTCCCACCTCCTCCTATGCTGGGTCCATGTGCTCTAGCGGCACACTCAATTCTTAGTTCATACTCTGCTTTGTAAAGCAAACATGGTCAGATGAAACATCCCATCACCTGAACATGAAACTCTCATGCTTTTAATTCTCCCTCTGGTTATGAGAGTTGATTTTTCTTGCTGTGTTTATTACTGGTGACTTCTAAAGGCATCTCTCATGTTAAACCACCTCTTTTTAAGAAACTTCACTCTTGTAAGTCATGGAGATTCCTGGAGCACTGGAGTCAGTGAGGATGGACAGGCTCAGATGTGAGGAGAAATTCTAAACAGACATGATCCTTAGACAGGTCACATCTGGGATCATGTACTTCATGACACTATCCAGGCCCAGATTTCTCTATATACTAGAAGACATGCAGATAGGGTCCCTCTGAGCATGAAAAGCACACCAGCCCTGACCTTGAATCTCTGGGACAGGATCCCAGCCTGGATTCTCAGGTGTTTCCATTCCATGCTAAGGACAGAACACAGACTACTCACAATGGAGTATTGGCTGAGATGAGTTTTCCTTATTGCTATTTACAGGTAATTTATGGAGAACCAGAGACAATGAGTATATGAGTGTAATACCTGAATACATAACTAAGAGAAATAGCAGACAGGTGACATTTCTGACCTGACATGTTTGGGTCTGCAGGTTTCCAGTGTGAGGTGCAGCTGGTGGAGTCTAGGAGAGGTTCAGCGCAGCCTGCAAGGTGTCTGAGACTTTATGGCATGGTCTCCAGATTAATCTTCAGTACCTACAAGAGGCCTTGGTCCAGCCAGGATCCAGGGAAGGGGCTACAGTGGGTCTCAGTCATTAGTAGTAATGGTTATACAACCTAATATGCCTACTCTGTGAAGGGCCAAATCACCATCTCCAGAGAAAACACAAAGAGTGAGCTCTACCTGCAAATGAGCAGCCTGAGAGCCCAGGAAAGGGCCCTGTGTTACTGAGCAAGACACACTGAGATGGGAAGTCAGTGCGAGCCCAGAAGCAAACCTTCCTCTAGGAGAAAAGAGGGCTGGACTGCAGGGGGCGCTGTGGGCACTTTGAATACAAGGTCACCCCAGGATCCCCTGCTGTACATTAAGGGCTGGTTCCCGGGTGGTGTGGTGTTAACTCACTAGACAATAGTTTCCCCCTGGGAGACTCCCTTCCTTCATGATTCAGTACTGACCTCTTAAATATCTGAATTACAGAAGCATGCTGTAGTGGGAGGAAAACATTCTCACATGCACCAAGGCAGAGCACCACAAACATTTGTTTACATCTGCCCTAATAAATCATCAGTAAATCATCAGTTGTTCTAATCCACATCAGCTTAAGCCAACCAGAGACTCTGCTGGACCCAACAGTGCAGCCCAGCCCCACACATGTCAGAGTCCAAGTCGGCCAGCAGCAAGACACATGAGTGCTTAACAGCAGGCACAACATGTGTATGAGCCCAATGTCAGTGGACAGAGGCCCCTGATGGTGTCGGTCATTGACTTGACTCCATGTTCATGACACAAATAGCAGTTGACATCACGCAAAGGTAGAGTCCCCACCATTCCTTGGTACAGATGTCCAGGTTTATGAAAACATATACACAGGAACATTCAAAATGTTTGTCACATCATTGTGGCATCCGTTGAGAGCAGGGCTGACTTCAGCAATTCAGAAATGGCTGGTTACACCAGGTAAATAGTCTGGGTCAGGTTCTTATTGTTCCTCCATGACAAGGTTGAGGAGGGTCCTGCTCATGAGAGGGTCTTGTGAGATTTCAATGTCCCACCTGTGTCAACCTGGTGAGAATCCCCACTTTCTCTGTGGATTTCCTCCATGGTGTGCTCAGGAGAGAGAGAGGGGTGAATCTTAACATGCCAGCATCAAACACGCACAGTTACAGCTTGAGTACTTACTCCACTGAACACCTAGGAAACATTAGTGAGAACATGGAGCTACCTTCTATCATGGGTAGGAAACAATTCTCGTCCCTAGAAAATGAAAATAATGGTAATATGTAAGCAAAAAGGGAAAATAATAAATTATATGGATGTCTTAGTTCAAGGTCTAGGGTGGAACCTGTTCACCCTGCAAGGCCTTCAGTTGGTTCTGAAGGACTTGGGTCCTTTTTCAGCTTCCAAAGATGCTTAGATCCCACAGGTTTAGAGGGGTACTCAGATTGGGGAGCTGTGCTGGAATAGCCTTCCAACTGGGTGGAATCATGATTGGATCCATTACTTCTTCCTTTGGGCTTGTGTTCACGTCATTCTAAACCAACACATTAGAACCTGAGGCCCATGTGGCTGTGTTAGGAGGTGGGGCCTTGGGACGAGCTTAAATCTTAGGATGATGCTCTCATGAGTGGGATTAGGGCCTGTATAACAAGGGACTGAGGAAGCTCCTTTGACCTGTCCACCCTCTGAGACTACAGCAAACAAAAGTCTCCTAGGAAGTGGATTCTTAGAAGAGGACAAATTTACTGGTCTATTCTTGGAATGTTTGCCATCACATCTGTGGTAAATAAATTTATATCATTGGCCAATGTCCCGTTCCATCTTAATTTTTACAGCACCCAAAATGGATTAGGACTGCAGTGTAACATGAACACAGGGCTGACTCCCTGGAATTTTGCTGCCATATTTGTTGTAAAAAGTACAGCATGGGTTTCCCTCCAGTGAGGTTCTAGGGCGTTTGTTCTTTAGTGTTTTCTTTTGCAAGAAACATTTCCTGGTTAAAAGTCATGGGAGGCTGTTACACAGAGGTAGTGGGAAAGCAGCATTAGAAGTGGGTGTGATCTATGAATCTGTTTCAGTATTTACAACATCAGCATGGAGGAAGGTGCACATTGCACTGGAGGTAAAATCCACAAATGCGTGTTTCTTCCAATCACCACGTGACAGAGATGTTGTTGCTGTGCACTTGAAGGCATGGGCATGAGTGACAATTGGGTGTAGAATCGGCCAAATGAGACTGCAGGTTTATGTGGGTTTTATGATTTTAACTAATCATGCCATTTTTCAAACTTCCCAGAGACTGTATGTAATAATGAGGGCATGGCATTTGGATGACAGTAACACCTGCCTGAATAATCATTAATGTGCTGTGTGCTCATGAGTCACTTGATGTGACAGTTGTTAGGCCCCTGGGGGAGAAGGGTGAAGAGGCTGAGCAGAGGGTGTCCAGGGCAGGTAAAAAGCTCTACCTGTGTTTGTTCCTTCTTCCCACTTCCTCTCTCCACAAGGATGGTCCCTCGGTGCACAGATGCACAGATGCACATTGAGCAGGGATTCTGCCTTGAAAGAACAAGATAGCAGCCCTTGCTGTGCCCACTGCCCTCAGCCAGGGAGGCTGACAACGGGGATGAACTTCACTGTGTGTGTTAAAGCATGGACAGTATCACACAAATAATTTATTCTGAGTTGACTAGCATGGAACACTGTGCATGTGGAATGTCGCTGTGAATTAAATTGTGTTAAAGTGACCAATGGTAGAAATTACCAACAACAATAACTCTGCAGCACACAGACTAACTAGTCTCTCATAAAAGCTCCACTGTCGCAACGAATGTGCTGTCCCTTTACTCATTTGGGACCATCAACAAGACACTTAACTCCTCTGTCACTAAGGGGCGGAGTGCATGCAAACGGGCATCACCACTCACAGATAAACCCAGACTAGCTGCTGCCCCTGCACCTCAGGGAGAGCAGCTCAAGCCCTCAGGTGTCTGCAGTTCGCACTCACGGCTGCAGTTAACCCAGAAAAAGCACCATGAAGTGTGAGCTGAGCTGGGCACTGGCTCTGACGCTTTTACATGGTAACAGTACAGAGAAACTGGGGGATTCTCTGTGTGTGTGTGTCCGTGTGTGTGCCCTGCTACTGATGAAAATTTCTTCTCCTCACAGGTGTCCGATGTGAGGTGCAGTTGGTGGAGTTTGGGGGGGACCTGAGGCAACCTGAAGGGTCTCTGTGACTGTCCTGTAAAGGCTCTGGATTTACGTTCAGTGACTTTTATATAAGCTGGATCCGCCAGGCTCCAGGAAAGGGACTGGACTGGGTAGGTTTTATTAGAAACAAAGCTAACAGTCACACAACAGAATATGTTGCGTCTGTGAAAGGCCGATTCACCATCTCAAGAGATGATTCCCAAAGCACTGCCTATCTTCAAATGAACAGCCTGAAAGCTGAGGACTCTGCCATGTATTACTGCACTACAGACACAGAGGGTAAATCAGTGTGAGCCCAGACACAAACCTCCCTGCAGGAGGGGCTGTAAACACCAGGGGGCGCTCAAGCCCCACAGGTTCTGCAGGCACAGGGCACATGGAGGTTAATGAAGGTTTTGTTTCATCTCTGGCAGGGAGTTTCCTCTTCACCTGGCATCCAACATGTAGGTTCCTAAGACAGCATCCACCACAACGAGTCTAAAGTGGTTGGTTCACACTATCTACATGCATTGGGCAGATGCACGTTATCTCTGACTTGGAACTATTCCCCTAAATAGCTCTGTTGTGACTGTTGGTTCTGTGTTAGATTGTCTAGATCACAAGGTTCCCAAACATTTGACTGACAGTTATTCATGGGTTTATCCAAGTGTGTTTACAGGTGAACTTCCCTTTGCAATGGTGGCAGAATAGGAGATTGTTTTCCCCAAAGCAGATGGACACCCTTCAGTCCTCTAAGGTGCTGACTGAACAAACTGAACAGGGAAAATTAACCCCTTCCCCCCTGTGTGCTGTATTCTAGAGCTAGGACAGGGGTCTTCTTCTGCCCTTGGCTCCCTGGTCCTCAGAGATTGATCTTTCAAGCGATTTTTCCTCAACGTGGTCTTTGACAACAACCCAATGTAGACTGCCCTCATGTGGAAAAGCTCATGATGAACATGTACTGAAATGAGAGATTTACTCAGTTCATAAGATTACTGTGAACATTAGCTTAGAAAGAAAGCTTGTTTGTTGCAGGTTCCAATGTGATAATGCATTGTGCTAGCAAGCGTGACATAGAGGATGAATATGCAGGGACTTAAATGACTTGGTGACACACATAAGTGAAGCATGCTTGACAAATCCAGCCATGATCCATGGTCCTAAAAAATGGGAACTTTCTAAGTCTCCTCCATTGGAGCCACTTGGGACATTCCACAGAAAGAGAAATTAAAACAGATGCTCATGTCCGTCCCTGGAATAAGTAAGAACTAAGTGCCTGTTGGGCTGCTGGATTTGAAGAACTCGGAACCCTCATTGGGAAGATCACCAAAGTTCCTCCATGACCAGCCCTAGAGAATATCTCCTTTGAAAGGGAGGTGAGCAATGACCAGTTGTGTCTGAATTCTACCCCTGATGCCTTGACCAGTGTGGGCAAGTCCATGAGTGTTGAACAAGGATCATAGGTGCAAGAGGAGTTGGTGATTCTTGCAGGGACTTAGAGGTGCAGCTCTGGGTCACTGAGCAGTGAGTCTGTCTCCACGTGGGATGCGGATTCTGAGGTCCATGGGGTATATGATCAGAAGGGAAGATAATCATATGGATGGAGCACCAAGAATAGACACAAAACTTGGGTTTAACACAGAGATGACCTCCACTAGAAAGACACACCCTGGCCTAGAATTAAGTAGGGGTAGTGCCCAAATGATTGGTGCAGCAGAGAAGGGAGACCTGGAGAGCATTGCCATGAAAATCATCACAGTGTGTGTTTGTTATTCATTGAGCAGTAGAAGTGCATTTGGAGTTGGGCCACGTTCAGGGGCACTCAACTGGGACCTTTCCCTAGAGCAACCTGAGAACATCAGAGGCCTCCAGGTCCCACAAGAACTTCAAGGCTCAGGGGAAATGGCTGTGTCTGTGCATCTGGCAGGTCCAGGGATGGGGATTTCTTGTGGCTTCACAGAGCACAGTTTTTGAGTCTCCCTGCTGAGTCACTGGGGTTTAGTAAGGTCAGTTCTCTGTGCGCAGAGAAGTAAAACACAGTGTCCCTGAGGGAGTTTCCAGAATTCAGGGCACAGCTTTTAATTCTGAACTAGAGATGCTGAGAAGTTCATGCTCTGTGGTCCCAGAAAATAACTTGCACAGCATAGTGCAGAGCTGACATCAGGGCATGGGCAGGTCTCACAAGCTCAGAGCAGCTGCCCCAGGAGTAGTTTCAGGGGGAGCTGGGAAGGGGTTTCCTATGAGAGACTGTCTTTTTCATTTCACGAAAACCTCTGAAAGAAGAGTTGGGCATGTGGTGACTGTGCATATCCTATTGTATCAGGGCATTCACTAAGCTCTTTGATACATGCGAACCAGAGTCAATGGTACTTCTAGGGCTTCTTCTGTATTGTGAGGAACTGTGAACACAGTTGGTTTTATTAGTCAATAGGTGGGGACTTTTGGAGACACACTGATCCAGGAATAAGATATTCAGATATTAAAGCCCAGAATTTAGCCAGGAGCCCTCCATGTCTCTCAAAGTGGGGCTCACAATGAGGAGCATGCCCTGTGGGTGATAGTTCTTCAGTGGGAGGAGCAGCGTCTGCACAAATCTCAGAGACCTGGCAGGGCACCCATATCCTACAACACTGTATAGGACTTGAACCCTCAGACTTCCTTGGAGTATTGTCCCTGTGTCCTCTACCTTCTCTCAGGTGGGGTCATGTCTTCAGCTATGAAATCCTCTGCACATGCATATGCAAATGAGAAGAGGTAGACTAGGTTGAATGTGGATCTGACTGTGCCCTGAGCATCACCAACAAACACCGTCATCCATAGAATTTCAGATGGTACCTACCCTCCCTCACCCTAGATCGATCTAGAGAACCCTCTCCATGGTGGCAGTTGCCAGGTGTAAGGTTCCTCACAGTTCCAGGATGAGGAGGGGACCAGGGACAGTGAAGGGTGATTTGCTCCCACTCCTGAAGGCTCTTCATAGATGTCCACTCCCAGGTTCAGTTGGTGAAGGCAGATGCTGAAATGAGGACACCTGTGGCCTTGGTGAAGGTTTGCACAGCTTCTGGACACACCTTCACCAGCTATGCTGTGCACTGGGTGCAACAGTCCCAAGGAAAAGAGCTGGATAGACAGGGCAAGTTGACCCTGAATATAGTGCTGCAGGTTATGCACCAAGGTCCCAGGGCAGAGTCACCATGACCGCAGACACATCCATGAGCACAGCCTGCATGGAGCCGGGTGCGCAGAGCTGAGGACATGGCTGTGTATTACTGTACCAGACACGTGGTCAAGGGAAGTTAGAGTGAACCGAGAAACAAACCCACCTGTGGCAGAAGCTTCGACCAGAAGGGGCACTCTGGGTACTGGAGGGCCATCCCACAGCAAGTGAAGTTGAAGGCTTGGGTGGGTTTTCTGCTGGTTTCTTCCTCCTTCACAGTTTCCCTCAGGAATCTTCTCTGTGTTCTTGATTCTGTGTCACCACTGAAGTCTAAGTGTCTGAGGTAGAAAATGTGTTGGAAACACAGCATTCTCATGTGAGCAATAGGAAACGTTTCTTTCAGACACTCTTGTGCCCAATTCAAATGAAATGTCAAAACTCCTGATCCACATCAGCTGAATCGAACCAGATTCAGCAGGAGCATAAAATAGGGACCGTTTTCATCCTGTACTCCTGTCCTAACACAGTAGGACAGAGACCAGCTGTGAGTGACAGTTGCTGACTGCAGGGGTCTTCCAGTTCCCATGTCACAGAAGATGACTGACGTGTCCTGGGGGAGAACAATGGGCCACCAGTGGTAGTGGGAGGAATTTGGGACTCAACTGTTCAGGGTTTCTGAGACTATAAATAAATTTTATGGGAAAGTACTGTTTTCCAGACTTTGCAGAGGTTGTGAATGGTGGTGACCATGAGTGTAGGAGCCCTGGCCACGTTGCACAGCGCTGGTTTGTGACGATGCTGTACTGTGAGCACCTCCTTTTCTACACATGCAGGTGGGAAAATGCAAATTCAAGCAGCTTCTATCAGCTGAACAGGCAGTAGATTTGTCAGGGCATTGCCTCCTGGCATCACAGAAACACCTGCCCAAGAAATGCAGTATATTCACGTCCATGGACAGTGAAGCTGGGTGAAACCATCTAAATGGTTCAAAGGGACCTTGAGGACTGGTCTCTGGACAGGTGTTACCTTCACAGCTGCTGAGGTTTTGCTGTTTCTCGTAACACAGGTGCAGGAGACAAGCTCCGCTGTCTTTGGAAGTTTTCACTGCAGCATTGATTGTAGACAAGGCCGGGTGTCCATCCCACACATGCAGTTTAATTTAACAGGATTTGTTGGAAATGATCTGATTCCTTCAAGCACCTTTTTTGAGACATCAAATATCTGAGTAAGATAAACAGCTCTAAAGTCTTCCAATTCTCTTTTTTCTTTCTTTACTAAAATCATGAGCTGAACATTGACATTTCATAGCGACTGCTTTGGATTTCTATAGCTATATCCTTTGAGGACTCGGATGGGGTAATAACCAGGTTAAGTCTGCTAGTTTGGCACAATGAGTTATTACGGCATTTTCTTAGCTTCCATACTATGCTTTTTACTGAGTCCCACCTTCACACTATTCCCGTCTCCAGGACGGATGAGTGCTTCCAGAGTTCCTCAGGTGTTTACGTGATGGGGTTTCCCAGAGATGAGAGAACCCACTTTGTGGCAAAGAATAGAAATTGTACACTGTTCCCCAGACCTCTGTTTCTTTCCTGCTCTCGTCCTGATTGACAAGACCTAGCATCTGCAGTGCCCTCTGAAGTCTGGTATGTTTTTACATGAGGGGGAGGAATGGATGCTCACTATTATTCTGTTACAATACTAGTCCTGGTCACCACCCTCTAGGTTTAGTATTGATGTGTGATCCATCAATAAATGCCATCAGGTTACGGTTCTCCATGAGGGTCACTAATAAATTGAAGGTTTGTCCTGAATTTCCCCTAATGAAGACTAAACAATTGTGAGCCCACTCTCAAAATTTATTCACGACACCTGTCTGTCCGAGATGCACTACACAAGTGTGTGGCCCTCACCTGGAACCTGGAACATGGGTACATTTGCAAGCAAGTTTTTCTTATCTGAGTCCAGATGTTATGTGTGGCTATTTCAGAAAAAGGGTGAGGAACTGAACTGACTGAAGATTGAGGAAAAGCACAGCACAGAGAAATGACAATCCTGCATGTGTGTCAGTTCAGATGAGCTTCCTTCTCCATCTGTTATCGCATCCCCATGGATGGAGTTCTTTTTCCTATTCACACATAGATGCACTCAGTGCATTGGGTTCAAGTTCAGTGGATGCCCATCATGTCCACTGCCATGGAGACAGCAGAACCAAGGATCCCATGCAGACATGGATAGGGACTGTGAGAGAGGGGATGGTTCTTCTGAAATTAACCACTGGCACACTAGGGGGCCCCAACCTACTCCCTCTCCAGCTCCCTGATTACAGCGACGTCACATGTGCACATGCACAGATCCTGATGGTGAACCTAAGGCTGAACCACCAAGGATGAACAGTGTATTTAAAGTTGGATCCACCAGCTCCAGTCACAGGAGGTTATGTGAATGATTTTTCATCCTTTAATAAATGAATAAAGAAAATAACATTCTTATCAATGACATTTTACTTCTATCTCTTATTTCACATTAAGGATTTGCATCAAGAAGCTGTACATTCAGCACTGAACTCCACTGAAGGAACATGACCTGGGAGCATTGTCTGCTTCCCGGTACAGTTTACACTTCTGTCCCCCAATGATCCACATGCTTAGATGCTCCACCTCCTCCAACACTGGGTCCACGTGCTCTACGGTCCCACTCTGGCTTTAGTTCATACTCTGATCAGTTTGTAGGAAAAATGGTTTTAGAAGGAAATTCCTGTCTCCTGAACACAAACCTCCTCTGGCCCTAAAGGTTGAATTTTCTTGGTGAGTTCATTACCAGTGACTTTCAAAGGCATCTCTCATTTTAAATCTCTCCTCACCTATGACAATTTACTCTCCTATGTTATGTGCCCATGTCCTGGAGCAGTTTGATGAGTGGAGAGTGCACAGGACCAAATGTAGAAAGTAATTCTTTTATTTTTATTCCTGTTTTGTCTCTTCATCAGAAGACTTTTTTAATTGCTTTTATAGAAAGAAGAAATGGAGAAAGGAAGAGAGAGAGGGAGATATTGGTTGCTTCTCGTTCATACCCAGAGCAGGAATCATGGGCACTCAAATCTGGGGTCAAAACTACATCCTCTTGTTTAGAGGACAAAGTTCTAACAGACTGAGCTAAACTGTGTAAAGCTGGGGTTAATTCTTAACAGACATGTGCCCTTTGAAAGGTCACACTCTGGGACCACATCCTTTATGTTGGCATTCAACACCAGAGCTCCATGTGTAGTAGGAAGTCATGCAAAGAGGGCCCCTCTGCTCATGAAGAGCAGCCCAGCCCTGACCCTGCAGCTCTGGGACAGGAGCCCAGCCCAGGACTCCCAGGTGTTCCCAGTCCCTGCTCAGCACACAACACAGACAACTCACCACAGTGTTTGGGCTCAGCTGGGTTTTGCTTGTTCCAATATTAAGAGGTAATTTATGGAGAAGGAGAGACCCTGAGTATGTGAGTGGATGTGACTGAGAGGAACAGTGAAGAGATGACATGCTCCTGACATACAGCTTCATGTTTCCAAGTGTCGAGTGCGAGGGGCAGGAAACTTGTCATTTTGAAAAGGAATCATGGACATGACAACAGTGAAGTGATCGCTGGGAGGATGGTGGTATAAGGGTGATATAATTGGAATGGAAAAGTACATTAATGATTAAATTTTAAAAATTTTAAAAATTAAATGTTAATGCAAACTAAAATTTTTATTTTTACTAATTTTACATTACCTTGTAAAATACTATTTTGTTGGAAACTCTGTAGATACCAATGGAGACTGGCTCTCCAGCACCCCAGTCTTGTTGTGAGGATGGTGGCAGGCACTCAGGTGGCTCAGCCTGCACGTGCTCTGCTTTTCTCTGAAAGGCACAGGTGTGGAGGAGGGAATGACTCTGTATGGTCTCCCTCAGAGGGCCTGACTCGCTGATGGTCACAGTCCCTTCTTCTAGACTATATGCCACTGAAGGATTACAACCTTGGCATGGAGACATGTGTTCTCCAGGGTGGCACAGGTGTCACTAGTGGGATTGTGACCTGACTTTACCCCACCACCCAAGGTCACACCTGTGGGGAGCTCACTGTTTTGTTTGGGAGGAGCATACCTTCACCCTGAACCCAGTAGTTAGAGAAGGTACAGGTCCCTAGAGACTGTGGGTGGCCTCAGTCCTTGGGAGCAGGACTGCAGGGACCTGTCAGGTGGTTGCACTAAAAGAACCTGTGACAACTGTCCCTAATCCTGGGACTGGAGGCCACAGGTTCCAACAAGCTGCTGTTCTTGTCTCTCCTCCAGGCCAGAGTCTTGGGCCCAGACAGGGCTCTGAAAGTCTTAGAAAGCTGTGCAGACACCATCATGGGGTTTTCAAGCTTCATTTTGGAGACCTGGTGGGAAAACACCCATGCCTCTCACTTTCCCATGATGTACAGCAGGACCCCTGTGCACCAGGAGAGATGGGGATGTCAGATCCACAGCTGGTTGTGGTGATTTTTACAGGTGTTTCTTCTATATTGCCTATAGTTGCACAGGAGAAAAAAAGCTACTTAGTTTTTCTGTCCCTTCCTTGACTGTAGTGGTCCTGACAGTTCACACATTGGTGGCCACTCTGAAGAAGAGGGCACCTCAGAAGGTGTACATTTGTCCAAAGACCACCTTCAACTGCACCACGGACAGATCACTTTGCATCACTGATCACAATCCTCTTGGATTGGCCCTGCTATCCCCACTACCCCCAGCATCTCTCTGGATGCACCTGACAGGGTCCAGTCGATGTTGCAATGGCAGTTCCCTTTATTGTTACAAATTCCCTTGAGGTTGTATTTTGAAGGGTGACAATCTACCACAATGAACAACTGTGCACATGAAACCCACCAGAGGTGCTCACCCTGGTGTGTGCTCTCCCTGTTGTACTACCCTGTAGAACTATCAGGGAAATATACTGTACACTTACACAGTACCCCAGAAACCTCCTGCTCACATGAAACCCACCAGAGGTGCTCGCCTCCTGTGTGGTCTGCACGGTCAACTCTAACCTGTGCTCCCATGTGAAGAGCACGCTGTGAGTCCCATTCAACCCATGTTCTCTCTCGTCTCAGCCTGCAGCAGCTCTTCCTCGTGTCCATCCTCACTGCTCACTTTCACTTTCTTGAAATTATTTCCTTGACCTCATTCTTCAGGCATCTCTGCTTCACTTTTCCATCACACCCTTTAGTGTTTCTCTCAAATCTGTGGGAGACTTCAGTGACCATTATCAGGATGGACCACAGTGTGTTATCCATTCACCTCCTGGGGGACTTATTGGTTTCCAAGTTCGGGAAAATATGAACAAAACGCCTATAAAGACTGTGTGCAGGTTTCTGTGTGGGCAGAGTTGTTACTCTCCTTTGGGCAAATACCAAGGAGTGTGGTTGTAGGATCCTGTGCTGAGAGTATGTTCAGTTCAATAAGAAACCGCTGACCTGTCATCCACATGAGTGTGTACAAGCTGCTCGCCACCCCCTGCAACTGTGTCCTGTCATGAAGTGAATGACCATGTCTGTGGGGCCCTACACTGTATCCTGTGGCCCCCTGTGCCCACCATGTGCCAACACCATGTAGACTTTGCCACCAGAGG